>JAODAL010025587.1:0-58358 GCA_025379985.1 Phyllomedusa bahiana | reverse complement strand
GGAAGGACCGGATTTGGACGTCCTCTCCCACATGAAACCCACAATATCAGGGGGGGGGCGGATTTTGCGGGGGCCACAACTGGGGACACTAAAAGCACTTGGGAAATCAGCCCCATTTTTTGGGTGGGGGGTTTTTGTGGGGGGTAAAAATTTATTTTATAACCAATTTTTCCTTTTTTATCCCTACTTTTCAGTTCACCCCACCCTTCTTTTGTTATCTCTTCGAGTCTTTTCCCAAGAAATTTCCCACCCTTTCTAAAAAGCTTGCTTTATAAAACCCTCCCTTGTTTTTTTTTTCCACCCTAAACCCCAACAAATTGAGGTTAAAAGTCTCCCCTTGGGGGGGGAAAAAACCCAAACCATGTTCATTCCCTTTTTTAAGCTTCTCTACGGGCTTCTTTCCTTTCTTCTCGAAAAAGGCCCTGCGGAATAAACGAGCCCTCTAAGGGGCCCGTCTTTACCCCTCATAAACTTGGGGGGAAAACCTAAAAAAATAAACCCCCTTTTTTTTTGTTTAAATTGGGACGCACCTTTACTAGCGAAACCTCCCTCTCAGTTTAACCTTTTTAGGGGGGAGTCCCTTGCTAAAAATTTACCCCTACTCTCCCAATTGGCGCTGCCCTGTTTAGTGGGAGTTTTGGTTTGTCTGCAAATGCAAACTCCTCTTTTGTACCAATTTTTGTTTAAAAATTTCCCTTAGTCTGCAACCGGGCAACATGTGTTCATTTTCGCAAAAATTTTCCCTATTTCCCTTTTCCTTGGGTCTGCAATGACAGCTTTCAACCCCAAAACCCTTGGGGTTAGGATTTCCAAAAAAAACCCCGTGTGTCAGTTTTTTGTCCCCCGGATTTCCAACTTTTAAAGACAGTAGTCAGGCAGGCTCGGCCCCTGGGATAGGTTTTTTAGCAGTAAGGGGGGAAAACCGTCTCGCCGACCAGAAACCCTGGGCCTGACCAGACAAACACCCCGACCCAACCTGGAACCGTCCAAATACACAGGCAAGCTACGATTTCAATAAAAAAACCCACCCAGATTTACCTTTGTTTTAAGGGGGGGGTTGTCAGTTTTCCCTTTTTTTGGACAGTCCAAGGTAACCCCAGGTGGTCACGTCGGGGGTCCCTCAAGGAAATGGTCCCGCTTTGTTTATTTGCCCCGCGTTTTGGGCGTTTTTTGGGGTTTTCCGGGGGGAAAAAAAGCTTTGCCCTACTGTGTCCAAAATTGAAAAACTGATTCCAGGCTTTGAAAAAAATTACACCGGGACACAGAGCTGATATGGGTTCCCCCTCAGTGTAAAGCGGGGCCCAGAAGAGAGCCCTTTATTGAAATTTTACAATGGTTTTTTTACAAAGGGCTTCGGGGCGTGGTTAATTTTCCCATTTGTTTCTTGCGTTTTTCGGAATGTGGCATATTTTGTTTGGGGTTTTTCCAAGATATGGGTATGGTTTCCCCCCAGGGTTCCTTTGCGGGCCCACTTTGGTTTTGGGGAGTGGTAAAAGGGAAAGCAGGCGGCCCATCTTGGAGTATCTGTGCTGTTCAGCTATGCTTATATTTTGTAATAATTTTTTTTGCACCACAAACTTAAATTAAAAAACCCTTTAGAAAAATATGTTTCCCCTCACATTTTTTTCTTTTGCCAGAGTCTTGTGGGGGTTTCAGGATTTAAAGTTGTTTTTCCAAATTTTTAGGGGGGGGGAAAAGGGGCTGCCCTAATCAAGAGGGGAGGTGAGAAACCCCCCACCGGGGAATTTTAGGGGGTTTATTATGGTCAACCCCGGGTGTTCCTTGTGAAAACTTTTTTTAAGATAAAAAATAGGTGACTTCTGGTTTCCCAGGGGCCCTCCTTGGTGGGTACTCTTTTCCCGGGGAAAGGGGTTTGGGCCCCTTTTTCCGGGAATGGCGAAAGGGGGGCGAGTAAAGGGACTTACGCACGCAGCACGGACTTTAGGGGGGGTTATGTCGCCCCTCCCTTTTGAAGGCTCTTCGCCGGTTTTTGGGGTAGGGGGATGGGGGGGAGATAAGGACTCAGTGGAGGAAGGTCCCGAAAGGGGGTCCTTTTTGAAAAAATTTCCAGAAAGCCGTGGCCCTCAGGGTTTGCCCAGGTACGGACCTTCGGGGGGGGCCCTTTGTTTTTTAAACAAAAAGAGGGGTCCCTTGGCTGGCGTGCTTTAACGGGGAGATTGAAATTTCAGGGACAACTTTAAGTACAAAAAAATCCGAGGAGCGGGGTTTTTTCCCCTTTTTGGGGGGGGGAGGTGGGGGTTCCCGTGCTAAAAAAGCAGGGGAACCATTTTTTTCTTCTTTGTCCCTTAAAATTCGGGTTTATATAAAATTTTTTTGGGGCCCCCAAACCGGTGGCGGGGAACCTACCCAAACCTTTCCTATCCGGGGGGTGGGACTTTGGGAAGTTCAAAAACCCTTGGGTTTGGTGGGGGCCCCGTGTTCATTTAAATTTCTTTAGCTAGGGGTGAAGTATTCCCGGGGGGAATGCACGGTTTTTCTAGTGCCCACCGCAGAAAGTCCTTCCCGGGGGGAGAGGGTTTTTTTTTTATTTAGGAACAATTAAATTTGGTTTGCCCTGGTAAAAAATTCGGGATTTTTTTGGAGGGGAAAAAAGGGGGGTGCTAAAAAGGGGCTGCTTCCTGGGAGGGGCTTTTTCCCTTTAGAGTCCCCTAGTCGGGGCACCCCCCAAATCCCGGGGGGTGGGCGGGCATGACCCCGGAAAAGGCATTTTGTTTTGCTTTTTTGGGGCCGTATGAAGAAAGGGGTTTTTAAACAGGCCCCAAAAACCCTGCTTTCCCCATAAAGAAAAGTTTGTAATGAAAGGGTTGAGTTTTGTTTTTTTTTGGTTTTTAGAGGGGGGCCGTTTTGGCGGTTGGGCGTTTGTTTCTGTTGGTGGTGTGGGCCGGGGGGGTCGGGCTTTATCATTTTTCCGGCGGCCTCTTGCCCGTTGGGTTTTGGAAAGTTCTGGGGTGTGGGCCCCGCTCGGGCCTGGCAGCTGTGCGGGGTGTTGGGGATGGGGGGCCCGGGGTTTCCCCGGGGTAAATTTTCCTTTTTTGGGGGTGAGGGGGTGGGGCCCGGGGGGGTTTGGTGGGGCCTGGTGCTGGCCCGGCGGGCCGGGGGGGGCCAGGGGGGGGTGGTGTGGATTGCGTGGGGGGGGTCCCTTTTTTTTTTTGTTTTTAGGCAAAGGTTTTTTGGGGGGGGGGGGGGGAAAATTTTCCCGATTTTTTTTGTACATAGTTTTTGTTTTGTGTTTTGTGTTTATACATTTGTTTTATATGTGTATATTTTTTATTTGTGTATTTGAAATTTAGGGTTTGTTTCCCAATTTTGAAAAAAATTTTTGGTATATTTTTGTATATAGGGGTTTGTTTGTGTATTTTTTTTATTTTTTTATATAGTGGGGGGATTGTTAAAACCTGATTTTAGTGGTGATTTAGGAAAGAAGGGGATAATTGGGCGAAAAAGTAGGTTGGGGGGGGTTTTTTTTGGGGTTTTGCCACCATGAAGGAGGGGGGGTTGGACTTCGAAAGGGGTCATGGTGGGCCCTGAGGGGGGTTGGGCCTTGCTTTTTACTTTTTTAAAATTTTGCCAATTTGTTGTGTTTAGTGGGAAAAAAGGGGGGTTCTTTCGGGGCCCCAGAGGGTTGGGAGGGGGTTTGGGGGGGGAAAAAAACCACTTTGAGAGACGGGGGGGGTTTTGGACCCCAAAAAAGAGTCTTTGGTGGGCCCTTAAGGGGGGGGAAAACCCTGATTTCATTTGTTTCTTTTGATTTTCATTTGTTCCTGTGTTTAAAGGGGCATTTAGGAAATTTTTGGGGCTTGAGGGATTTGTCATTATGGGCATCATAATTATAAAAAAAAATAAAAAATCAAGTGTGGGATGTTTTGCAAAGGGGGGTATTTGTGGGGGTGGTGGGGTATGATGGAAAAGGGGGTGGGGGTGGGAAAAGAATTTGGGTGGGGGTTAAAAAATTTGGGGTTTTTATGTTACTGAGCCAGTTGGGGTATTTTGGTTTTTTTAGTGTTTGGTTTTTAAACATTTTGAGTTTGAAAAATTTTTGTGAAAAAAATAAAAAAAAAATAAAAAAAATTTTTGAAATATGTTTGGGTATGGTTGCACGGGTTAGTAAATGTGTGGTGGCGGGGAAAAGAAAAAGGTTGAGTGTTAGTTGAGTGCAGGGGGGTAAGAGGTTTAGATAAAAAAAAAGGGGTTTAAAAAGGTATAAAAAATGTTTTTTTAGTTTTGGAAAAGTTAGGGGGGGGAATTTTTTGTTTAAAAAACTGGGTTAATAAATTTTTATGTTGTTTTTTTTTTTTGCCCGGAATGGGGAATTTTTTTAAGTTTTGCCCGGGTGGGGCAAAGCCTTATTTTTGGTTTTATTTTTTGGGGCCGTTTTAAAAAGCTTGGGGCTTTTTTGGAATTTTTATGCCGGTTTGGGTTTTCTTTTTTTTTTAGCATTGTTTTGGGTTTATTTTTTTGAATCCCTGTTTGGACAATTGTTATGTTTGGCTTTTTGATTTATAAATTTTCTAATAAAAAAAAAGTTCCAAAAAAAAAAACCCTCTTTTTCACCCCCCCCAAAAAATTTCAATTTTCCTGTTTCCAATTTAAATTTAAAAAAGGCCCCAAAAGGGTTTAAATTTTTTTTTTTTTCTTTTTGTTGGGTAGCGTTTGAAAACACGCAATTAAAAATCACGCTTTTCAAAGGCCCGTAGCTTTTTTGGCCCGCTCAATTTTTTTGCGCAAATTTTCTTTCCCGGGGTTAATTAAGCGTTTTTTTTTTAATGTGGTGACAAAAAAAAAAACCCTCTTTTTCACCGCCCAAAAATTTTTCAATTTCCTGTTCCATAAAATTTACCTTAAAAAAAAAAAAAGGTTTTTAAATTTCAATTTTTTCTCTTGTTGGGGTAGAAAAAGAAAAACGCCCAAATTTTAACAAAGTAACCCAAAACTTGGGGGTTTCTGGTTGCTCAAAATTTTTTTGCGCAATTTACATCCAAAGGGGTTTTAAATTTTTCAATTTTTTTTTTGCTTTTGGTGACGAAAAAAAACCGTCTTTTTCCCCCACGGCCCAAAAAAATTTTTAAAATTTTTCCTTTCCCAAATTAAAAAGCGAAGGTTAAAAAACAATTTTTTTTTCTTTGTTTTTTGGTTTTGCGTAGAAAAACACGCAAAAATTTTAAAAACGGGTACAAAAACTTTTGTAGTTGTTTGGCTTTCTCAATTTTTTTGCGCAAATTTTACATCCAGGGGTTAATTAAGCGTTGTTTTTTGCTGTGGGGACAAAAATAAAAACCCTCTTTTTTTTTACCGCCAAAAAAAAACCCAAATTTTCCCGTACCATAATTCACTAGCCCCAAAATTTAATTAAAATTTTTTTTCTTGTTGTGGTTAGCATAGAAAAAAACGAAAATTTTTTTCACGTACAAAGTGTAGTTTTGGTTGCTCAATTCTTTTTCGCCAAATTTCCCTCCGGGGTTAAATTTAAACGTTTTTTTTTCTGCGTGGTGACAAAAATAAAAAACCCTCTTTTTTACCGCCCCAAAAATTTTTCAAAATTTTTTGTACCATAATTCACCAAACAAAGGGTTTAAATTTCAATTTTTTTTTCTTTTGTTGTTTTAGCGTAGGAAAAAAACCCCAAAAATTTTAACACGTTTTCAAAACTAAGGTTTTTTTTTTTTTTTTTTTTTTTTTCTTTTTGGGGGGGCCCCAATTTTTTTTGGCCAAATTTAAAATCAGGGGTTTTAAATTAAGCGTTGTTTTTGTGCTGTGGTGACAAAAATTTGGACCCTCTTTTTCACCGCCCAAAAAAACAATTTTCCTGTCCATAATTTACAAACAAAGGTTAAAAACATTTTTTTTTTTTTGTTTTTTGTTAGCGTTTTTGAAAAAACAAGCCCAAATTTTAAACAACCCCTAACCCAAAATAGTAAATTTCTGGTTTTCTCAATTCTTTTTTCGCAAATTTTTATCCAGGGGTTATTTTAAACCCTTTGTTTTTCTGCTTGGTGACAAAAAAAAAAAACCTTTTTTTCACCGCCAAAAAATTTCCAAATTTTCCCTTTTCCATAATTTCCAAAACCCAAAAGGTTTTTAAATTCAATTTTTTTCTTTGTTGTGTAGCGTTAAAAAAAAACAGCAATTGTAACACGCTTCAAAGCTAGTAGTTTTTGGTTGCTTTAATTTTTTTTGCGCAATTTTCATCCCGGGGTTAATTAAAGCGTTGTTTGCAGTTTGGTAATCAGTTAAAAAAAAACTTTGTTTTTCACCGCCCACAGAAGAAATTTTTTAGCTTTAAATTTATATTCCGAAGGTTTTAAATTAAACCTGTTTTTTGCTTTTTTTATTCAGTAAAATTTCACAGAGTTTTTGAACGGCACACAAGGGCCCAAATTTTCCTTTCCCATTTGTGGAGCGCAATTTATATCCAAGGGTTAACCCAAAACTTCTTTGTGTGTTCATTTTGGGGTCAAATAAAAAAAGGGGGTGTATTTATATATTCAATATCTTTTATCAAAATTTTCCCGTTTAAATTTTAGAACAAAAAAGTATGTCGACAGGGAAAGGGGGCGGCTCTTCCCTGCGGGTGGCAGAGGCACAAACATTCCCGGAGCCCGGGTTTGCCAAAGCACAGCAAGGGGGCGTCCCCAGCAGGGGTCACTCGGTGTGGCCACAAATGCCGTTGGGCATCAGCGGCCTTTTGTACTGCTAGAACCCAATGGTTTTTTGATTGGTTGACTTTGGGGATCCAATTTTCCCCCCAGATGACATCTAAAAACCCCAGCCAAAAGGGCGGGGGGGAACGTTCGACACAAACCCCCTTGTTTGGGGTTTGGCCCCGGGGGAAAAAGGGGCCCGGCCCCCCCTGGGCCCCAACCCGCCTCTTCCCCAAACCGGTTCCCTTTAGCCCGAGTTTTTTACTTTTGGGGCTGGGGGCCCAGCGCCCCTATTTTATTGAGGAAAGATCAATTTGAGGGGGGGCAGTCAGCAGCTAATTGGCAGTAAGAAATGGGGCCAAATTCCCTGCTTCTTGCAGTAGGCGGCCCAAAGGGATAGAGTTGAGAGAGGCATGGGGAGGTAAAGTTGTGAGGGGTCAGCCTCGCATTCCAAAGGGCCCGGGGATGAAGGGGCGCAAAAATGGGGACGTTTAAACACCAAATAGATTGGGTGATTTTAAACCGACCGCCTTGGGACCCGGGGGGTGGGCAAGGGCTTCTCATGTCAGGAG
This sequence comes from Phyllomedusa bahiana, assembly GCA_025379985.1. Taxonomy (NCBI): domain Eukaryota; kingdom Metazoa; phylum Chordata; class Amphibia; order Anura; family Hylidae; genus Phyllomedusa; species Phyllomedusa bahiana. The sequence continues at coordinate 51,127 of JAODAL010025587.1, read as the reverse complement.
AAAAAAGGGGCTCGCTTGCCCGTTCGGCAGGGGCCCGCAGCCAGAAGTGGGTGTGGTGCCCCTTTGAGTAGAAGGATAGCAGCATTTTGGGGGTCGGGGCCAAGGGCCATGGGGTAAAAAACCCGCTTCGCAGGCCCAAAAAAAGTGCGGCCGGGGGGGGGTTTGGGGGAGCGGGGGCAGAGTCACTCAGTGCGGGTGGGCGGGGGTTTAATTCGAACTCGGCGGTTGGGCCCGTTCTTTTAAGACACCGGGGGAAAGCCAAATTGGGTTATGTAGAATCTGAAAGCAGAAAGTAAAAGGCTTTGCCAGGGGGGGAACGTTGGCCCCCACGGCCTGCGCAAACAAGCAGGGGTCACCATCCAGTGGCCGGGGGGAAAAACTTGGTAAAAATTGGTTTCCATCCACCCGCCCAAACCGCAAGCAGCAGCGCCCATGGCACGCATCCCTTGCAGCCGTAAAGGTCCCCACCTTGCAGAAGGGAGTGTTTCTCTTTTGACATATCCCCCGGTCGTGCTCCTGCCTGTTCATGGCGCCAGCAGTCGTTCAGCGAGGGATTGAAAAAAGAGACACAGTATGCGCCCAAAAACCATCCTAAGGGCAGAGTTGCCGTGTCCTGTCCAAGTTGTTGGAAATGCGTCCCCCCTTTCCAAAATGGGGGGACTCTGCCCATCAGAGAACAAATGGCTTGTGCCGGCCGGTAGGATGTTCCAACCCGGAAATTTTTTTTTCAAAAGGGTTACCGACTTCAAAAAATTTTTTGAAAAGAAGGGGGCCCGCCCTTTAAGTTATCGGTTTGTTCCAAGGTGACGGCAGGGCGGACGTCTGGGTTTTGAAAATTACGGTCGGGCAGTCATGCCCTTTACGGCCCCGGTTTTGAATGTGCTTCCGGCCCAGGCACCACTAATTTGGGAAGGAGACGCCGCTTTCTCCCCACATTGTCACCTGCTGCCCCTCGAAATGCGCCCCCTCCTCCCCCAAACCACCACCCCTTCTGCCTTCACAACTACTGCGTTCTACCTGGTTTGCCTCGGCGTTTAAAGTCACCGGGGAGGAAATGCCCCCCGGTATGCAGCAAGAATGGGGTTGTGTGTTTTTTTTCCGCGCCAACTCCCAAAATCGGAAATGGTGTGGACATTGGGAGGAAACGGTGGCCGCGCTGAACCGGGAGGGGAGGTCCATGCGCCCTGCATGGCCCCAAAAGGGGTTCAAACGGGTTTTTAAAAAGGTTTTTGTGGTCTTCCCCCGATCTTCGGGAACCATCTAAAAAGGGCCCGGGGAAAACTGGGAAAGGCACTTTTTCCATTCGTACAAAGCCGGGGAAAAACCCTCCTCGATTTGCAGCGGGCCAGAAAAGGGCTCCCCCAAAACACCCTATATGCGATGTTTTAAACCCTTTTTGGAAATTTTCCAGCTGAAACATGTTGGGCCAAAACTTTTAAAAACAGAAAAAAAGGGCCCCTTTCGTTTTTTTTATGATCCAGGCGGGACAGAATTACCCCCTGTGTAACTTTGATGTAAACCCAGGGGGCAGTTTTTTTGCGGGGGACACCTGCCTTTTTTGAGGGCCCTTCGAGGAGGCAAAGTTATTTGTCAGTCCCCAGGCTCGGGATAAAATTACGTCATTCCACTGTTAATGCCCGGGAAAACAGTTGCTAAAAAAATTTTTCTGGGCGGGGGACGGGACATGGGGGACTACATCTGTGGCCCCAAGGGAGTCGGGGGGGGAAACTGAAATGGAGGGGGAGGAGGACGGGGGAAAGCAAAAAGATTGTCGGGTGAAATGAATGGTTTTTTCCCAAAGGTGAAAGAGGGAGGAAAAGGGAGCAGCTGGAGGGGTGGAGGAGATGAGGGAAGACGGGCATTTGGGCCCCCCAAAGCCTTTTTGGCAGTTTTACATGGAAATGGAGGCAGGGGGGCCCCTGGGGGGTCATTTGTGCAGAGGGGCCCACGCATGCTTTTTTTTCCCCTGGTTTAGTAAACGGGCCAAAGATTTCAGCTTTCCGGCAAAAGGGTTTGACTTCTGGTCTCCCCCCCTTTTGGACCCCAAAAGGGGGACCCTTTTTTCCCCAGCTATTGGAGGGAGGACAAACTCAAATACTATAGGGAAATCCTCCATAATCAGTTGGCCGCTGCCTATGTGCGGCATCGTCCCTCCTCTGACAGGTCTGACCGGGGGGGTTCCTCAGCGCTCACGTACTACTGCCGCGGCTGCTGGGAGATGGTGGGGGTGTAGCAGCAGTACTAGCTCCATCAGCAGTAACCTAAGTCTGGAGTCACTGATGAGCAGCTTCCTTCACCCGCCTAGTGAGGAGGGTAGTCGCCAGCAGCAGCAGCAGCAGCAGCAGGACCTAGAGCAGTCCCTGAACCAACAGGTGGTGGCCTACAGTTAGAAGATCCGCTGGACTACTGGGCAGCCAAACTGCTTGTGTGGCCGCAACTTGCCGAGTTTGCAGTGGAGAAGCTGTCCTGCCCGGCCAGTAGTGTGGCATCAGAGCGGGTGTTCAGTGCGGCGGGGGCCATCGTTACCTCAAGGAGAACCCGCTTGTCCACGGGAAATGTGGAACGACTGACCTTTGTCAAGATGAATCAGGCGTGGATCGTACAGGATTTCCACACACCAATGCCATAGGCGTCAGACTATATCAGCCATGACGCCTCACCCAAACTGTGAGAAATGAGTCTGCGTTCAAACTACCTGCCTCAGCCACTATTCTGATGCCGCCACCCGCCTGATGCCACACATCTGCTGACAGTTTTCTCCATCTGCCACCAACCATTTTTTTACCAGGGAAACGGGTTTATTGCACCCACCTCCACCTCTGTCATTGTGCCCACTGTCTGACCTCATGCTGCTGTGTGGCTGCTGCCGTGACCTCCACACTGTGCCCCCATTTTCCCACTCTTTTGGCCTACTCCTGTTTTTGCCACCACCAGAATGTCAATTTGTGCCCCCTGCCTGACCTCATGCTGTGCTGTGGCTGCTTGCCGTGACCTCCACACTGTGTCAATTTTCCCACTCTTTTGGCCTACTCCTGTTTTTTGCCCCCTCCAGAATGTCATTGTGCCACTCCCTGACCTCATGCGATGCTGCCGTGACCTACACACTGTGTCATTGTGCCACTGTCTGACCTCATGCTGCTGCTGTGGCTGTTTGCCGTGCCCTTTACACACTCTGTCATTGTGCCACTGTCTGACCTCATGCTGCTGCTGTTTGTTGTTTTGCCGTCAACTCAACACTGTGTCATTGTGCCACTCTCTGGCCTACTCCTGTTATTGCCACCTCACGAATGTCTTTGTGCCCCCTGGCCTGACCTCATTGCTGCTGCGCCGTGACCTCCCACACTGTGGGTTCATTTGTGCCAATGTCTGACCTCATGCTGCTGCTGCTGTTGATGCCTTTCAACCCCAACCTGTGTCATTGTGCCACTCTTTGGCCTACCCCTGTTTTTGCCACCTCCAGAATGTTATTGTGCCACTCCCCTGACCTCATGTTTGCTGCGCCGTGACCTACACACTGTTTTATTGTGCACTGTCTGACCCATGCTGCTGCTGTGGCTGCTGCCGTGACCTACACACTCTGTCATTGTGCCATGTCTGACCTCATGCTGTTTGCTGTGGCTGCTGCTGTGACCTACACCAGTGTCATTGTGCCACTGTCTGACCTCATGTGCTGGCTGTGGTTTGATGCCGTGACCTACACACTCTGTCATTGGGGCCACTGTCTGCCTCATGCTGCTGTTTGCCGTGACCTCCACACTGTGGCATTGTGCCACTCTGTGACCTATTCCTGTTTTTGCCACCTCCAGAATGTCATTGTGCCACTCTCTGACCTCATGCTGGTGTGGCTAGCGCCGTCACCTCCACACTCTGTCACTAATGTGGCCACCTGAGCGCTCAGCTTGTTTTTTTCCAGCTTTCTCTGGCATTGACTTTATCTAGGCAACATTCCCGCTTCAGTTTTTGGTTCAGTTTTGCCCTATTAAGTGCCCAGGGAATTTTATAGTGAAGCGATTCTAAGAGCGGCGGCAGTCATGTGCGTGTCATACTAAAACACAACATTTTATGAAGACCAAACCAAGCTCCTTCTGCATATTTAAGCATGGCACAACGTTCTACAGCACCCTGCAGGCTCAGTGCAGCCTGGAAATAGCTGTTTTTTAACGTGATTCGTGCCGAAGTAATTCGGAACGAAGTTATTTTTTGCCGAGAAATTCGGCGAAGTGAACGAAACAAATTTCGGGAAATTCGCCCATCTCTAATTATAAGTACTTTATAAACACAGTCTCTGTAGTTTACTGAGATTGATGCACAAAAATAAAAACATTCAGCTAGTGTTTCTTCTAAAACCAAAAATTATTTGTGTTTAAGCAAAGTTAAAGGAAAAGCCCAGCCACATTTTTTCAAACTGACATGAAATTGATATCTTCCCATTCTCAATGCAAACTCACCATCTTGGTGCTATTATAGTGTCATCCATCAGCTTCCCCTAATACTATTCCTTTTGTGCTAACCAGTACACCTAAAAATTATAGCACATCAATATTAGTGTCATATAGATAATCCCCCTAAGAATACTAGAACCAAACATAAACCTATTAGTTATATCATAAAAATCAACTTGAAGTCTATGCAATTTTAGCTGTAGGGCGAATGGTGCTACCAAACTCAAATCTTAAACTTTTCTGAATCCTTAGGATATAGATAAAGTTTCTAAACTATTGTAGATTCCATATCCTAATGGGTTTAAGCACATTTGATAATATCATGACCATGTGACTAGTATATGCTAAGTACCTACCAAAAGTGGTTAATAAAAGGCAAAGTCAACCTCCTCTTTTACATGTATGGGGAGTGAAGAATAGCTCAAAGTGGTCCAATCCCACAGAAGTAGAACAAAGCAGTTAGTACAAAGCACAAAGCAGAGATCCATTCATAGATACAGAGTTCCTACAGCACCTCCAACTGAAACTGTGCTGACCATAATGCCCGACTGCTCCTTATAATACCCCTTAATATTGCTCTAAAGCAGCCTATTAAAAATAATTACATATTATAGTGCTCCAAAAATTAAATGCACCACAAAGGAGAAAAAAATCTATTTCTCACGCCCTTTCTATGTTGCTCTCAGGGGTGAGGTGCAAGCCAATTCACCTGTGGCCTAGCACAGTTGGGTACAATTATATTGTTCCAGTACCCATGCTATAGATGGTTTTAAAGCAGCCTATGTATTTTATGGGCCTGGTTGATACTGATGCACTGACACTGGAGCAGGTAAGCCAGTACCTCTGTAAAGCTCCTTTGCGCTACAGTCAGTGCATTGACTTGTAGCACCTGACTTTATAGCAACTAGTAAGTTGGACACTGTTCAGTCAGTATTGAAAGATAAGTTCTATCCTCCACTGTTAATTAAACTACCACTCACAACCAAGTTACTGCTTGGAACCCAATGTCCTTGATCAACAGATTGCTGACCCTACTGTTTGAAATGTTGTATTAGCACATTTTAAGTCTTATATTAAGTAGCTCTTCCTGAGTGTTACTGTTAACCATGCACCTGCATTTTTGGTCACAGTCTACCTTTTAGCAGCATAATCAGTCACAACATTTATTTCATCTGGTTATGGTTTTACAAACAAGAAAGAGAATTCAGCCTGTTACTACCTGCATAATTCCATAAATTTCAATAAAAAAGATTCACCACAAATGGAGATGAGCAACATAGATATGAAACAACTTTGTATTTGCATGACAGAAGGGACCAGAATAACTAAGAAATGTCTATGAAATATCTAAAGAGTTGTAATTGACATAGAAAAAACACAGACCAGATAATCTTACATACAACAATACTTCTGTATCTTGGGAAATTAACTAAGATCAGTTCTTCTTTAATATGTCATATATTGTGGTCTGTTTCTTTATTGCCTTGGGCTTCCCACTCTCGTGTAGCAAAATGAAAGGTCCCTTTCCAATATAAAGAAAAGTCTTGTATCAAGACATTTTAGCTGGAAATACCTTCACTTGAATAGATTTACTATGGTCAAAATGGACAGCTTTAGTCTATTGTATGTTAGATGGACATTTTATATAGGAAAGGTCGCTATGCATAAGCTGTAACTTGACAGTTAAGCTATAAATTGACAGAACCTTCTCTGAAACTTATCATCTTAGAGGTCATGAGCTGGGAACCCGTTTAGGTCCATGGATGATAAGGCTCCAGACTAACTTCTTGATGTTCTGTGTGGCTGTTTATTTTCAATTTCAGGCCGCTCTGATGGGTGTTCCATACCAGCTATGTGTTCTCTGCTGCCCCCTAGCACAGACTGGTCTCTGGTAGTCTAAAGGGCCAGTGTACAGTGCTAATTTTATCTCCCCTATGGCAGCACTACAGTCCCTATCTACACGGACACTCCCCCAATGCTCCATGCCTGAACTGGTCTTGTTACTTTAGTGGTTGCTTTGTACATTTCTTCTAGTGTGTCTTTTGGTTTTGCTACTGGTTATCCTCCTAACTACTCTTATAGCCTTCAGTCTGCCCTTACTGTTGCCTAGACCTTAATCTGATTGAAATGTTACTAACCTGACCCTTGTCCTAACCAACCATGCCTATAACATTATTTAACCCTTTGAGGACCAGGCGTTTTTTCCTCCATGCCTTCCAAGAGCCATAACTTTTTGATTTTCCATTTATATAGCCATGTCAGGGCTTGTTTGTTTGTGGGAAAAAATTTACTTTTTAATGGTGCAATACACCTTACCATATAATGTACTGGGAAACCCCCCAAAAAAATTCTACATGTGGTGGAATGTGAAAAAATGTCCCATATCTGCATGGGTTTTGTTCAGTATAATTGACACATTATCTGTTTTCTTCAGGTCGGTATGATTCGGGTGACACCAAATGTGTCATGTTTTAGAACTTTAAAAAAAATGAATTTTTTTTTTTTTTTATTTGCACTATAGAGCCATTTTCTGTGACCAATAACTTTTTTAAACATCTTTGACCTGAGTGAGGGCTCGTTGTTTGTACTGACCAGGGACCGGGGAGAAGAATAATGCGTAGCACCATTCCTCATTCATTTAGATGCTACATCCGTGATTGCTGCCGTGTCTAATGGGTTAAACAGCAGGGATCTGAGAAGTTTCTGATCCTTGCTAATAGCGATATGTGTCAGCTGTTATTAAAGAGAGTGATCATCAAAACATTGCACAGGGACTTTAGTGATTCTCTGGAGGGAGTGGAGCTCTGTTTGAAAAATGAAATAACCATGTAAATAGACAAAAGCACACCACATAATTTTTTCACTTTTATATATGGAACATATGCTGTTGTTCTTATGTGTTTAATACAATGAGAAGTAAAGGATAATAAATGATAAAGTGAAGTTGAAATATTGAATTACTGCTGCAAACATACTATGAATGGCTATGCCTATGGCATTCTTTTCCTATACTGCATACTGGAAGCCAGCCATTGCCATTGGAGACTTTGTTGGAAGTGGCAACCTGAGAGTATCCTGCATGGGAGTCCAAGCTCCCTTGAGGTAGTTCATGGTGATGACCAGGCTTTTTTTGAACTCTGCTCCTCAGAGCAGCCTTATGCTAGTTCCTTACATAATTTAAATAATTCAACACCTGTCTTTAGTCTTCTGATGTCAGGTATTTTTAGATCTTTTTGATTATGTCAACCTGGATCATCATTCAAAAATTGTAAAGTTGATTTTTTTTATCTTTGCTAGCAGTGCGAAAGTTTTGTAGAGTAAGTGTTGCAGATTTGAAATACACTAACAACAACGAATTTTTTTAGAGAAAACAGAACAATAATACATCATCACTTTCCATTGCAGAATAAAGTTTTCCAGAATAAAAAACAGGCACCTGGGACAATAGTTAAAGTGAATTAGTTAGTAGGAGTATTGTTCATGCTTTAGTTCTCCAACTTTTTTTTACTTATTGTCTGAAATCTATGTATAGTTAAAGGCTATGTCCAGCTTTGCAATCAATATTTATATTGTCTCAATGCATCTAAAATGAAAAATGAAGAAACTGCTGATGTCCCAGTGGAATTCGAATTTTTAATCCACTGGAGAAATCTGCACTAAAAGAAATATTTAAAAGCCTATTAATCAAGCAACTGTCTGAGTTTAAGCCAACACCATTACAGAAACACAATTTAACATAGGAAAAAAAAAGAAGTTCTTAGAAAGTTGAAAAATAGGAAACAAAAAGATAGTTATAAACCAGCTGATAAAGGTGGCATTATTGAAAAATATAATAATGAGCTATAATGAAACTTATAGAAAATCAATTTCCAGTTTAACAGAAAACTACCAGACACAGCTAAAATCATTGTTTAATAAGGGTAAATTCTTGAATATGTTGACCATAAAGGTCAAATTATGATTTTTTGTACAATAAACATCCCAATATTTTCAACACTCACTATCTACTATAAATTCATGAGAAGGTTTAGGACCCATCTCGTGATTAATATTGTCTGATATCAATTCCCTTACAGCAGTTTGTAACATTCCCTTCAACAGTATGTAAGAGAGATGTCATTTTGAAAAGATTTAGCTATCTAAAAGTTATGTCTAGTGATTCTACATGAAAAGGGGATTCAGGCAATTAACAAATTTGCCTTCAAAGACTCTGAACTGTGGGAGGAACAAATACATTTTTAATAGTTATTTCTAAATGTAAGCCTATAGCAGCATTACAAAAACAACTACTTCATAATCCAGGAGAACAAGTCTGAGGACTGTTTACGGAATGTATTATGAATCAGAGTGACTTTGGATACCAGCAAAAATGCACTACAGTTCATTGATCTAATAATTCTTGAAAATAAAGGAGAACTATGAATTAAAATACACACAAAAATGGTAGCATTTTGTTTAACTTTGGGTGAACTTGTACCAAGGCGGTTGAATTTGTAGAAAGGTTATACCTTTTTTAGAATAAGGTACACACTATATGGCATTAAGAGAGTTCTAATATTTAATACACATTTTTAAATGTAGAACATTTTTTAATGTAACATCATTAAAAAATAATAAATAATAAAGGAAAATAATAAAGGAAACTGCAACTTTTTTAAGGTGTGATAAAATACAATAGCCATCAATGCTTAAAAAATGCTAAATGTTCTATAGTCATGCTTACTTGATCAAGACCCACACAAGGTGAAGCCATTTAAAGGATAATAGAAGGAGGTACTCATAAAAAAGATGTTTTACTTTTTCAGTATGATAAAAATTTAATTATTGAACTCACAGAATGTTCCTTTATTTGCTTCAATACTATGGCGAGTACCAATACGTTGGATGGTCTGTCAGGAAATTACAAACTAGAATAAGCAAATATATCAAGCACATACAAAAAGTTTTATTGTCATATATTGTATTAGAAACAAAATGTAAAGAACACCTGGATACAAATGCACACTAAAATAACCATAAAACATGAAAGACAATCATTTTAAGATAACACAAAAAAATGCACTAAAAACATTTAAAAACAATTGGATACACAAATCCACACAAAAAAAAAAATCAATCTGTTTATAAACAGATATGACCAAACCAGCACTTAAATATAGAACAGATAGATATGGTGTTTCCCTGTAATGTAAGTTCTATACAATAAAAGACAAATGTATTCTCTCTAATCTATATAATAATAGTAATAACCTTAACCACTCCAGTTCATGTAATAATAGCCAGGAAAAAAAGAAATGAAGTAAAAATATATGAGCACATACACACTAAAAAGACCAACTGAATGTGTACACACAATGAGTAGCAGCAAAAAATAAAATAAACAATAATAAATACATTATATGAAAAAATATTTTTATGAAAACAGCTTTTTTGATTAGCCCACAAAATGTCCCAAAATGCATAAGAAAAATGATGTTCCTGATATATTCAAAACATGTTTTAAAGACATACTATAGAAAGTAAAATATATATAATATATATTAATTTATGTTATATTATATAATTAATATTATATATATATATATATATATATATATATATATATATATATACTGTATGGATATACACAATGGGTACGGAAAGTATTCAGACCCCTTTAAATTTTTCACTCTTTCTTTCATTGCAGCCATTTGGTAAAATCAAAAAAGTTCACTCTGCACCCCACCTTGAAAGAAAAAAAACAGAAATGTAGACATTTTTGCAAATTTATTAAACAAGAAAAACTGAAATATCACAAGGTCTTAAGTATTCAGACCCTTTGCTCAGTATTGAGAAGAAGCACCCTTTTGAGCAGCCTTTACAAGCAGCCATGAGTCTTTTTGGGAATGATGCAAAAAGTTTTTCACACCTGGATTTGGGGATCCCCTGCCATTCTTCCTTGCAGATCCTCTCCAGTTCCCTCAAATTGGATGGTGAACGTTGGTGGGCAGCCATTTTCAAATCTCTCCAGAGATGCTTAATTGGGTTTAGGTCAGGGCTCTTGCTGGACCAGTCAAGAATGGTTACAGAGTTGTTCTGAAGCCACTGCTTTGTTATTTTAGCTGTGTGATTAGGGTCCTTGCCTTGTTGGAAGATGAATCTTTGGCCCAGTCTGAGGTCCAGAGCATTCTGGAAGAGTGCTACAGGATATCTCTGTACTTGGCCGCATTCATTTTTCCTTTAGTTGCAACTAGTCGTCCTGTCACTGCAGCTTAAAAACACCCCCATAGCATGATGCTGCCACCACCATGTTTCAGTATTGGGATCGTATTGGGCAGGGGATGAGCAGTGCCTGGTTTTCTCCACACATACTGCTTACAATTAACACCAAAAAGTTAAATCTCCATCTCATTAGACCTAAAAACGTATTTCCATGGTCGGGGAGCCCCTTCATTTTTTTTTTCAAACTGCATGCAACTTTCATATTTTTTTTTTGCATGGGAAAGGCTCACTTGCCTTAGGAACCTTGAGTGCTGCAAAATTCTTTTGTAACCTTGGCCAACCGTGCCTTCCACAATTCTGTTTTGGGCATTTTGGGCAGTTCCTAGACCTATGTTTCCATGTCCCGAATGCACTGGAGTTTTTGGGGTTTTTATATAAAAGGGTGCGTCCCTTTTCCAAATAAGGGCCCAATCTTTTAAATTAATGGACCCAATGAAGGAGAGAACCTCAAAAGGGGGATCAAAGAAATGGGCAGCATTGAGTCAAATTTGTCACAGAAAAAAGGGTCAAAATACTTATGACCATGTGATATTTCAGTTGTTCTGTTTAAGAAATTTGCAAAAAATCTAAAATTTATGTTTTATTTTATTTTTAAAGGAGTGCAGAGTTACTTAAATAAGAAAAAAAAATTAATTTTTTGGGGAATTTTTTCCCCAAATGGCGGAAAATAAAAAAGATGAAATTTTAAAGGGTCTGAATCTATCCTATTCCTGTATAAAATCAAAAATACACTACCTTTTTTAAAAAAAAATTTTTGGGGTCAACTTAGAAATTTCCCTTATTTTTTTAAAAAAAGATTTTTCAATGAATCTAACATTAAATGAATCAGAAATAATCTATACATTGAAATTGGTAAATGCTTTTCTAGTAAAAATCTGGTTGTTAATGAAATATTTAATTGGGGAATATAGAGGCCCCATTTCCAACGACCATCACTCCAGTTTTAATGGTACTTTGTGTTTGAAAACTTTAAGAAAGCTATTGGTATTTTGAAAAACCCTTGAAAAACCCTTGTGCAATATTTTAGCACACAAAAAACAGTTTTTTCGATTTTGAAGCAAATAAAACTGCCCTTTTCCTTTGGGGTTAGTTAAATCGGAGCATTACTTTTTTGGTTCGTTAAAAAAAATCCCCCAAATGGCCAAAAAAAAGAGAACTTTCATGTGAAACTGGGCAGTTTTCTTATGCTAAAGGGGAAAGGTTATTCCAAGAAACTGAAGTTTTCCCAAAAACAAACAATGTAAAATACCCTTTCAGGGGAGAGCACAAACGCTCTAACCAGAGTAAAAAGAATGGGAGGCCCCGCTGAAAACAACTGAGCAAAAAGAAGATACATTAGAGTCTTATTTTAAAATCGACCCCTCACAGTCCCAACTGCAGTTTCATTAAATAGTCCTTTAAAAAATGCAATGCCAACTTCCCCTAACAATGAAGAGGCACTCCATGGGATCGGGGCCTTCAGGACAGAGTGGCAAAAAAAAAAAAAAAAGCCATATCTGAGACTGGCTAATAAAAAAAAAAAAATTTAATTGGGCTAAAGAAAAAACAGAATTGGAAGAGGAAGTTTGGAATCAAAAAATTTTTTGATTTTTTTTGGGATCACAAAAGAAGAACTTTTTGTGGGGGACGCAGAACAATGAAAAAAAAACTGGAAGAGTGGGGCCTCCCCAAATTGGGGGGTTTTCCCAAGCCGGGTGGAGGTAATTGTATGGTCTGGGGTTGCTTTGGGGTCTGGTAAAGTGGAGTTTTTTAAAAAAGGAAAAATTTTTTTTTTTGAATAAGGAAGGGGCATTACTCCCTTTGGCAACGCCATGCCAAAACATGTGGGGACACGCTTGATTGGGGCCCAATTCATCCGCAACAGACAATGACCCAAAGCCCCACCTCCAAATAAAGCAATAACTATTTAGGGGAGGACATGAATTCATATGTAAAGGAGGGTTTGGGCCAGCGCAGCACCCAACCAACCCTTTGAGCGTTAGGGAGCAGCCCATTTCCGTAGGTAACAAAAAATTCCCCTAAGCAAACCCAATTGTGGAGGGACTTCGGAAGCATGGGGGGAATTTTCCAGATTACCTAGCAAATTAAAAGCCCAGAAAACCCAAAGGGCTGCAATGCAATGCTGTAAATTTTGCAAAGGGACATTTTTTTGACGAAAAACAAATTTTTAAGAGAAAAATTTTTTTAAATAAAAACAATTATTTTTCTAAAACCCCGTCAATGTTAGACTATATTTTTATTCATTTGGGAAATCATTTATAAATAAAAATATTAGGGGGGTTTTAAAAAGGAAAAACACCAAACCCCCCCTTCGAACGGCAGTTTTAAATAACAGTATAATAATAAATTATATATAAATTACATATATATAATAAAAATATATAAATTTTTATAGAATATAATAAAAAATAAATTTTAAAACGGGAAAAGAATTATAAGCATAGACAAAAACCAAAATGTTGAAAAAGTTATAAAGTTAGCTATATGAACAAAGAATGGGTGGACCCCCGCAAAAATGATTTGGGCAAAAAGTCTATATGAGAAACCCAAAATGAAATGTGGACAAAAGGTTCCAATTTGCTAATGCAGATATAGAGTGTAGGCATAACAATTTGACCAATTGATAAATCCAGCAAGGAAAATGGTAACCTAGGATCATAAAAATGATAGTTGTTATATATAAATAACCATCTGACATTAATCTCATAGAGGGGAGGGAAAAAAGGGAAAATATTGTGATTAATATACCGTATATACTCAAGTATAAGCCAAGTTTTCAGCACAAGAAATGGGCTGAAAAATCCCTCCTCGGCCTATACTCGAGTCACGGTCGGCGCTCGGGCGCTGCGATGGCCCATGCGCCGGCAGGGACACTTGTTGCTATATGAGACTCCTCAGGGAGCGCATATAGCAGAATCCCGAGCACAGCCGACAGCGACGGACACTGCGGTGGCCCGTCGCTGTCGGCGATCTCTTCCACTATATGCGACTCCTCCGGAGCACATAGAGGGGAAGATACCACTGCGGGGCAGAGAGCGAGGGCTCCCTGCTCCACAGTGGACTCCGGGTGGCCGCAGACTCATGGCCGTCCGGAGTTTCCGGCACAGGCAGCGTGTGTCATCACGCTGCGTGCGCGGCCTGATGACGTCACCCGCCTATGCCGAGAAGATGCAGGAAGCGCACCTGGCCGTCAGGAGAGCCGCGAGGCAGCCGTTGACAAGCAAGGATGCGAGCGCCGAGCGGAGACGACAGCGGGGCCAGGTATAGTGGTTTGTTTGTTTTTTTTATTTTTTTATTACCTGCCTATACCTAGCCTATACCTGTCTATACCTAGCCTATACCAGCCTATACCTGACTATACCTGACTATACCTAGCCTATACCTGCCTATTCCAGCCTATACCTGACTATACCTAGCCTATACCTGACTATACCTAGCCTAAACCTGCCTATACCAGCCTATACCTGACTATACCTAGCCTATACCTGCCTATACCAGCCTATACCTGACTATACCTAGCCTATACCTGCCTATACCAGCCTATACCTGACTATACCTAGCCTATACCTGCCTATACCAGCCTATACCTGACTATACCTAGCCTATACCTGCCTATACCAGCCTATACCTGACTATACCAGCCTATACATGACTATACCTAGCCTATACCTGCCTATTACCTGCCAAAACCCAGCCTATACCAGCCTATACTAGCCTATACAAGCCTATACCTGCCTATACCAGCCTATACCTGACTATACCAGCCTATACCTAGCCTATACCTGCCTATAACATTCCTATACTAGCCTATACTAGCCTATGCCAGCCTATACCTAGCCTATACCCTACCTATACCTAGCCTATACCTGCCTATACCCTACCTATTAGAACATATACCTGCCTATAACCTGCCTTTACCTGCCTATAAGGACATATAACTGCCTATGGGGGACATAAACCTGTCTATAACTGCCTATGGGGGACATAAACCTGCCTATAACTGCCTATGGGGGACATAAACCTGCCTATAACTGCCTATGGGGGACATATACCTGCCTATAACTGCCTGTGGGGGACATATACCTTGCCTATAAACTGCATGTGGGGGACATTAATCTTCCTATACCTGCCTATGGGGGACATATATCTGCCTATGGGGGACATTAAACTGCCTATGTAATTTTATTGGTATCCATTTTTATTTTTGATATTTACCAGTAGCCGCTGCATTTTCCACCCTAGGCTTATACTCGAGTCAATGAGCTTTCCCGTTTTTTGTGGCAAAAGTAGGTACCTCGGCTTATATTCGGGTCGGCTTATACTCGAGTATATACTGTAAATATAGTATGTACTAATAAATGTATAAAAGCAAAAATAATGTGTTTATGAAATAAAATGTGTGGAAAAGTGAAAGGAATACTCCTGTAAAATGTGAAAATTGTCTAGATGTTGAAATGTAAGATATGAAAACATCATTTTACGAGCAATATGAATTGTGAGTGATGTGAAAGTGCAAAAAAGGTGCAAAAACATAAAAATAAAAGGTGAAAAACAAGCAAAGATAGATGAAAATATAAAATTTTTTTTATATAATTAAAACTTTATCATTAACTAGAAACTAAACACATTTTCCTACTAAACATAATGGGGCACATTTATCAAGTTGCAGCAGAATTTGCGCTACAAATAACATCTTTACACCACATTTACTATGTGTTTTAGACAGCTTTCAGACACTTCTGTGCCTCGTCCGATAAATGGGCATGGTCTCTGTAAAATGGATGTGGCTTTACAGAAAGGGGGTGTGGCTTAGCATGCGTCAAGAATGCACCAGAATTTTGTTGCAGTTAGTGGCGTACAAGTAAGCCAACTTACCGGTGGTACAAAGTTATACTAGACAGTTCTAACCTGCACCAGATTTATCAACACTATGATAAATGTGGCAAATTTTAAGACTGTCTGATCTAATTTAAAACTGTGTTACAGTTAGATACTATTGATAAATGTGCCCAATACCCAAAAATTTAGGTTGAATTTAAAATTTTTTAAAAATTTTTTATTTCCAAATTAAGAACTAATTGTAAATTTTTAAGGGCATTAACATAAGTTTTATAGTGACTTGGATTGTCTTGGAAATACTGCTGGTGAGGATTTTAAAAGCATAAAATGAAATCCAAGAATGGTGACCATTATGGCAGTGGGTTTTCATGTTGTCCCGATGCACGCCATGGTCCCTGGTCCGAACCACGGATGTGCTCATGTCTCTGTCCTCTGGGGCTGACATTACTCAACTTTCCTCGCTTCTACTCCACTCTCATTCTCTATCCCTGGATGGCACTTGCATACCTGCTCCATAGGGCATGCGCGTCGACTCTCAGAAATGTAAAGGGCCAGGGTACAACTTTTCCCAATCAGGGGCGTGTTCTTCTATTAGGCATTTCCCCCCTGCACTTCCTCCAGTGTTTGGTGTGTCTCTAAGTGCCGAGTGTTTTATTTTATGCAACCCAGATTACCCTGTTTTGGCATGACTATTTCTCTCCCTCCATCTGCCCTTCATTACCGCAACCCATAAACCATTTTTTTCCCTGCCCCTTTCCTGACCAACTGCCTGCCTACCGACCATGTCTTGCCTGCTCCTCTCGTACCACGCCTACAACTTCACTGTCACCGAGAGCGTCCACATCAGGGGTAGCAACCTGGGAGTCCCCCGCCGTGAAGTCCATTCCCCCTTTCAGCGGGCTTTGGTGAATACTGAGGGGCTCCTTAGACTATGCTCCGTGGCATGGTTCTTTAAG
The DNA here is from genome assembly GCA_025379985.1 of Phyllomedusa bahiana. Lineage (NCBI taxonomy): Eukaryota > Metazoa > Chordata > Amphibia > Anura > Hylidae > Phyllomedusa > Phyllomedusa bahiana. The sequence continues at coordinate 34,629 of JAODAL010025587.1, read as the reverse complement.
TTACCTTTCGCAGTGATGAAGAGGATCCACTGCTGTCACCCGTAACACATCTTATGATACCACCACACACCTTTGACACATCTTTCAGAGAGGTCTTTTGGGATATCCAAAATGTCTGCAAGTTTAAAACTGTATATTAACTAGGCAGCAGACAGGGCTAATATTTCATCCAGATTTCTTTATTTAATATTTTGTATGATCGACACGGTTTTTTTGCTAGTTTTTTTTAAAAATGTCTTTAAGCAATCAATAATTCCGACTGTCTAAGAGAAAAATTTATTGGGGCCTTTGCCTTAAAAAAGCTCTGTTTGTGAAAAATGATTATCATCCAAAAAGCGTTAACACCTTTTTGGAATTTTTTGAGAAAATAGTTTTATCTCATATGAATAAGGTACATGCAGGTAAAAAGGATTGCTTTTAATTTGCCTGTTGGGAGAATAGATCAAGTAAGGATGTTGAAGCTTTAGAACATGAAATTTTTAAGTCACATTGATCCCTTAAAATTTATAAAGAAAAATTTTGATTGTTTTTTTTATTTAGCTTTTAATACAGTGGTTAGCATAAATAGGGAAGCTCGGCTTGTCAGTAACATTATATAGCTTCCTGCTGAGCTTCCTGACTGATAGCAATGAGGTGATTATGGTGGGAGATTTGATATAAATGTAAAAAGATCTAATTGTGGGATGCTGTCTGAGTGCTGTTTTTTTTCTCCTCTGTTATAAAGGGTTTCATCTTTGGGGAAGCATTAAAAAACCCAATCTTAGATAAAATAAAATCAAAATTAGTACTGGAGAGGTGATCTAGGGAGGGTTAATGACTTTATGAATAAAGTGCAGGATCCATCAGTTGGGACCGTGGGGAATAAAAGTCAAGGGGGTGAAAGAATGTAAAATTTAGGGGTTTTATCTTTATTAAAATTTCATGATCTTGACCTTGGACCCCTTTTGTATGAAAATGTCTACTTTAAAATTTCTTTGTTGCCCACAGCAATCAAACGAGCTCAATTTAATTTCAAAAATTCTAGAAAATAAAAGCTGAGCTTTGATTGGGTTTCTTTGGCAACAAAGACAGTCTTACTGCTAGACAGTTTTCATACATAAGGTCCAATGTATGCTTGAAAGTAAGGTCAAACTATAGTGCTGTTTCAATATTTAACCCCTTTTGTGCAGGACAATAATCTGTACAAATTAGTATTGTGAGTGGCTCACTGTTGATTGCCTCTTTGAGAAGAGGTTGCAGCATTAAAAGCATATTCTCAGTTCGTCTCTTGAATCTGAGGAACACTTAACTTAGATGAGGCACTTGAAGCTTGGTGGTTACAAAGAAAAATATATACAAGTTTAGTTTGCTTGGCAGATCTTACATGCAGGAACAATTTTAGAATAACTAGTGCAGTTGGCGGTTCTGATATGGAAACTGTGTTATTCTCTCTGAGCCAGAGACTTGAAGGTACACAGTTTTTGGTTTGACCTTTGAGCCAGTGGTACAATGTCAGTATCAATATTAGGTCCTTGCATCAAAGGCATGTTCTTACATAGTCTCACAGGCTCTTCTTACTCAGATTTCACTCTCCTGTGCCAGCAGTCTTTTACCCAGTGACTATCACTGGGTCCTCTCACATTTGTTCTCTCTGATGTCTCAATTCTTGTGTGAGAAGTAGAGATGGGCGAATCGAATCTAACGAAGCAGAATTCGTTTAGAATTTCAGGAAAACTTTGGTCTTGCACGAAGCCGAAGTTTATGGTGATTCGCGGGAACAAATCGTCTTTTTTTTATAAAATGACCGCGAGCACATGGCGTGACATGGCATGACATGAGGAAGAAAGGAACACCCTCAATGACATGTGCAGACAGGAAGCCAATCAGCGACCAGCGGGCTTATGTGACATCACGGCCCTATAAATACAAACGCCATGTTACATTCTCGCACTTCTCACTGTGACTCCTGTCAATAAGCATCTGGCTGCTGCTGCTGCTGCACTATATTGCACTCTTTAGCAAAGAAACTCGTTTTTTCAGCTACTGGAGTGAAAGACCTTTACAAGTGTGTGTCATATACACACTTGTTACTCAACCAGCGTTATTATTTTGTTTTAGTTTGTGGGGTATTCTCCCTTAAGTCCAGGATTGGTGTACTTCTGCCCCATATGCACCTAAATTCCATCTGGTTGTTCTGTAGGATATTTCATACCCAAGGCTTAATTTAACCTCTTGATTGTGGATTAACTTGGACTAAAATACAGGGTGTCTGTATTTTTTGGTCCTCTATACGCCTAAGTTCCATCTGGTTGTTCAGTAGGGCATTTCATAACCAAGGCTTAATTTAACCTCTGGATTGTGGGGTAATTTGGACTAAAATACAGGGTGTCTCTATTTTTTGGTCCCATATATGCCTACATTACATCTGGTTGTTCTGCACGGTATGTCATACCCAAGGCTTAATTTACCCTCTTGATTGCGGGGTAATTTGACGTAAAATACAGGGTGTGTGTATTTTTACCCCATATACGCCTGAATGTCATCTCATTCATTCTGCAGGGTATTTTATACCAAGAGTTAATTTCTCCTCTTGTCCTCTTGTGTCTGTATGTTTTGGTCCTCTATACACCTAAATTCCATCTGGTTGTTCAGTATGGTATTTCATACCCAAGGCTTAATTTAATCCCTTGATTGTGGGTTAATTTGGAATAAAATACAGGGTGTATTTTTTTTTGTCCCATATACGCCTAAATTATATCTGGTTGTTTTGTACGGTATTTCATACCAAAGGCTTAATTTAACCTCTCGCTTGTGGGTTAACTTGGACTAAAATACAGGGTGTCTGTTTTTTTTGGTTCCATATACGCCTAAATTACATCTGGTTGTTCTGTAGGACATTACATACCCAAGTCAAATCAGTGGTCACTAGCTAGGCAAATCAGCATGCAGCGGGCCATCTGCGCAAGTGACTCTGAGGGACTCCCTGCCTCCATCTCCACTGTATACTGCCACATTGTGTCGGGGTCATCTACCTCGTCTTACTAATCCTCCGGCTGCTCCTGCTCCTCTCCTGTCACCTGAATAAGAAAAACACTCATTTCGCCAGACACTGCTTGTACTCCAATGTCTTCCTTCTCCTCCAGTTCAGCCCCGACTGGACTCATGTGGCCGTGAAATGTAGTCGCCACATCTCTAGTCCCCTGACCAGACAGATTTTGCAGCATCTGTTCCAAGACATAAAGCAGTGGAATGACGGTATTCATCCCGTAGTCCTGGCGACTGACAAATAGCGTGGCCTCCTCAAAGGGTCTGTGCAAACGGCAGGTGTCCCGCATGAGCTGCCGCTGGCTGAAATAAAAATTACACAGTGAATCCCTGTCCCCTTGGATTATCAAGAAATCATTAATCGCTTTTCTCTGTTCATCGATTTCTCCCTGTTTGCCCTGTTTATCGATTTCTCCCTGTTTTGCCCTGTTCATAGATTTCTCCCTGTTTTTCTTTGTTCATAGCTTGTCTGTTGTGTTTAGCTCAAGGAGAGTGTGCTTGGCGGTGTAGAAATGGCTAAAGTGCATACAACGTTTCCTGTCAAGTTTTCTGAACGGTGCACAGTCTACCACTTGAAAAGGAGCAAGTTGGACAGCAGCATGGTCACCTTCTGCACTTAGGCAGGGCTAGACACATACTGCTGTCTCTTGGCAATCGTCTTGGTGAACGACTGTTGTCGAGTAGCAGGAGCATCTGGACTGGTAGATGATGTGAAAGACAGGCAGTTGTCTTCGGCAGAGGTGGTGGAGCCTTGACTGCCTGAAATGGGAGGCATGCCACTGGGTGCTTCTGCTGTTGCTGTAACAGGATGGACAACCACATCTGAGACACGTTTCTCCCAGGCCACTGCATGGTGACACTGCATTTTGATGCAGGGCTGTGGTGCCAATGTTAGGTCCCTGGTCAGGCTTTACTTTCTGCCCACGGATTCTACCTTAAGCCATGTTCACCTCCTCTGGTGTCTTGTCAAAAAACTGCAACACCACCGAGTAGGTGATTTTACCACCAATGCTCCACACTGACTGTCACCGCCGCTGCCTCGGTGAGCTCCTGCACCGCTGCTTTCTGGGACATACAAAGTGGGTGGTCTAAATCGTGGCTTTTTGGCTCCCAATCTCGCACTGCTGCCACCCTGCTGACTCCCGGCCACACTATCGACGTGCAAGCCGGCGCTCTCTTCTCTCGATGATGACGATGAAGCCCTTGCTTCTAGGGCTGGGACGATGGGTATTCGAAGGTAGGTGACCGCCTAGGGCGCCACTTCTTCCCAGGCAGAAAAGGGGGCGCAAGGAGGCATGGAGTGGGCTGAATTTTCCATTTGGGGGGCACTTTATGAATTGTTTAACTAGGGCACCAGAAAACCTTATCCCAGCCTTGCTTGCTTCACCCGGCTTCCAAGTGTGATCGGCTACATCGATTAGTGTTTGCCTGTCACGGGACACCCGTTACAGTACCCCTCACTTGGGCCTCCCCCTCTCTCTAGCTTGCCGAAACCTGATTAACAGATCCTGGTCAGGACGTTATCCTCTGGCACCCAGGACCTTTCTTCTGGCCCAAACCCCTTCCAGTTGACCAAGAAAAATTATCTCCCCCTAACCGTCTTCATAACCAAGATCTCCTTAACCGTAAAGACATTGGTGGAAGCAGCTACAGGAGACAGGGGAACCACCTTTTGTAAGAACCAGTTAAGGATGACCACATTCAGCAGGGAGACATGGAAGGAGTTTGGGATGTGCATAATAGGAGGGAGCCAGAGTTGTAGGCCACAGGGTTGATGTGACTCAGAACTTCAAAAGGGCCCAGAAACCTGGGGACACAGCTGGAATTTTCAGGCAGACATACCTGGCAGACAGCCATCCTGTCTCCCAGAACAAAGGATTGAGGGGGTCTTCTCTTTTTGTCTTCTTGAACCTTCATACGAGCTGAGGGGCTGAGGCCTGAAGCAGAGACTGGCGTGTCTCCTTCCAAATGGCAGATAGGTCACGGACCAGATTGTCCACCGCAGAAATATCTGAGGAGGCATAGGGCAGCGGAAGGGGTGGACGGAGGTGCTGACCGAAGACAATGAAGAAAGGGGATGCCCCAGAAGAATCTGACTCCAGAGAATTATACGAAAATTCTGCCCAAAGCAACAGACTAGACCAATCATCTTATCTTGCAGATACAAAGTGGTGGAGATAGGTACCAAAGACCTGGTTCACTCTTTCCACTTGGCCATTGGATTGCAGTAAGCGGAAGAAAAGTCCAGTTCAACTTGTAGCAGAGGCCTCGCCAAAATCTTGAGAGAAACTGAACTCCCCGGTCCAAAACAATATGTTGGGGAAGTCCATGCAGCTGGAAAATATGTTGGAAGAAGAGATTGGCGAGACGAGGAGCAGAAGGTAGACCAGGCAGAAGAACGAGGTGCGCCATTTTAGAGAAACGGTCAGTGACCACCCAGATGATAGTATTACCAGCAGAGGGAGGTAGGTCGGTGATGAAATCAGTAGCAATGTGGCTCCATGGACTGTTAGGAACAGGCAGAGGTTGCAGCAGACCCACAGATGAGGTGATTTGCTGCGGGCACATAAGGTACAGGCTTCCACCTATAGGAAGATCAGGTCACCAGTAGAAATGAGAAATCAGAGAACAAGACTTCCGTACCACAGGGTGTCCGGCTATTCGAGAGCACCACTCCAGAACCCTTAACCACAGTGCAGGGCGCACGTACTTCTTACCTGGGGTGAACGTTGGAGCTGCGGATATCAGACATTCTGGGGATACAATGTGCCGAGGGGTAGCTTCTTTTCCAATAACGTCTGAAGCATGAGAAAGGACATTGATGTTCTTTTCTGCCGGTCAGAAGTGAATAACAAAATTGAAACGGAAGAAGAACAGAGACCACATTGGCTTGACGTGGATTTAGACGTTGCACTGTTTGAAGATGGAGGAGATTCTTGTGAACGGTAAAGATATTTACAGGATGCAGCGCACCGTCCAGGAGGTGGCGCCATTTCTCCATGGCAAGCTTGACCGATGGATTAGTTCCTTTCAGTGGGCGAAAATGTTTTATAAAAGAAACCACAGGTCCGGGTCTTGCCCTTTGGGCCCCTTTTGAGTGATAAACCGCTCCAACCCCCATGGAAGATGCGTCAACTTCTAAAAAGAAGGGGCTCTCAGTATCAGGCCAGGACAAAACAGGTGCAGAGGCGAAGGTTGATTTTAACTTGGAGAAGGCCTCTTCAACGGCTGGTGTCCATAGTTTTGGGTTGCCATGCTTCCTAGTGAGGGCCACAATCGGTGCCACCAACATCAAGAAATGTGTGATGAACTGCCTGTAGTAGTTGGCGAACCTCAAGATATGTTGTATGGCCTGGAGACCGATGGGTCGAGGCCACTGCAGGACAGCGGACAGTTTTGTGAGGTCCATCTGCAGACCTTTGTCCGAGATAATGTACCCGAGAAACGGGAGGCTAGTCTGGTGGAAGAGGCACTTCTCCAGTTTGGCATAGAGATGATTATTACGGAGACGTCTAAGAAACTTGCGCACATGGGACTGGTGGGTCTCCAGATCGGGCGAAAAAAACAGAATGTCATCCAGATAGACGACTACGCAGGTATACAGGAGATCTCTGAAAATGTCATTGACAGACTCCTGGAAAACCAGATACTTGAAGTGCCCATCCCGAGTGTTAAAGGCCATCTTCCACTCGTCACTCTTTCGGATCCGAATGATATTCTAAGCTCCCTGCAAATCTAACTTGGAAAAGATTCTGGCTCCCCGAAGACGGTCAAAGAGCTCAGTAATGGTAATGGGTACCTTTTTTAAGGTGATTTTGTTGAGTCTGCGGTTATCGATGCATGGGCAGAGTGACCCATCCTTCTTCTCCACAAAGAAGAAACCAGCACCCACTAGGGAGGTTGCGGATGAAGCCTTTCAGTAGATTTTCCTTAACGTAGGCCGACATAGCCTGAGTCTCGGTTACGGAGAGAGGGTAGAACCTACCCCTGGGGGGACTAGTGCTTGGCAGTAGGTCTATGGGGACGATGATGAGGAAGAGTTTTAGCTTGCTTCTCAGAGAAGACATCTTGGAAATCCTGATACTGTAGCGACAGACCCGGTAGAGGCTTGGGAGATGGCCATAGAGGAGTGGGGCGCACCAGGCGAGGTGCAACTAAACAGCGAGACTGGCAGTCTTGACCCCAATGTATAACTTTGCCCGTCTTCCAATCAAGCATAGGGGCGTGATGCTGCAGCCACGAAAGACACAGGAGGACTGCTGAGGAAGAACGGGATAACACGAAGAATGTGATCCAAAAGTGGATAGAATCACTCAGTAGCTCACTGCTAACAGACGAGATGACTAGGGGTTGGTCTAGGCGGACCACCAGGGTAGCATCCTTAAAATTCCCGTCTGATCCTGAATCCAGGAAGGCCGCCACTTGGAACAAGATTCCGGAATTGGTTGTGATCTCAATCGGCAAAGTAAGACAAGAAGAGGGATTGCTCACATCTAGGGATGCCTCTACCATGAAGCCTAGGTGTGCGCATTTCCCAGACATTGCGGACGAAGCAGACAACCCCTGCAGAAATGTTCAGGGCTGCCGCAGTAGAGGCACAGGTTCTGCTCACGTCGTTTTGATAGCTCTTGCAGAGTTAGGTGGGCCCTGTCCACCTGCATGGCTTCTTCGATGGCTGGCTGAGAAGGAGGCAGTGGAGGCCATAGGAACACCGTTGCAAGACGTGGTAGACGGCGTGAACGGGCCGGCTCACACTCTTGACAGGGCTCCTCCCGTCTCTCCGAGAAGCATATGTCAATACGAGTGGCCAGATGGATAAGTTCACTCAATGAAGACGGAGGATCCCTGGGTGAGAGGACATCCTTAACCTGGCTGGAGAGACCCTTTTTGAATGTGGCACACAAAGCTGCATCATTCCAGGCTAATTCCGCAGCCAGGGAGTGGAATTGCACTGCGTAGTCACCTATGGAGGAGTTCCCTTGCTGCATTTTCAACAAAGCAGTCTCAGCTGAGGATGCGCAAAAGTGTAGCGAGATCGGCCGTGACCAGATCGCCTCAGTCCCAAAGAGGAGTTGCCCAGGCCAGGGCTTTTCTGGAGAGGAGACTGATGATGAAGGCCACCTTGGACCTTTCAGATGGGAACTGGCAGGCCATAAGTTCCACATGAATGGATCATTTGGTGATGGAGCCCCTGCAGGCCTTAGGGTCCCCATCAAATATCGTCGGCATGGACAACCAGAGTTTGGGGCCGATGGCCATCTCCAGGGCAGCCGACTGCTGCTGCTGAGTGGTGAGGAGTTAGCTGGTTAAGCTGCTGCGCCTGTAGCGCGATCTGCTTCGATTGCTGGACCACAATGGTGGTGAGGTTGATGGTGGTGAGGTTGCTTGCGGTGGCAGTCGAGGTGTAGCGTGGTGCAAAATTGTGAAGCAAGCTCATAGTCGGGGTCAGGCAGGAAAGTCAGGACAGGCGGCAAAGGTTTATGGTCGAGGGATGGAGACAAAAGGTACGGTACACAGTATACTCAAAAGACACAGTAGGAACACTTCCTCTCAAGACACAAGACACCATCTATTCGGCAGGGGTTTTAGGAAAGGGCAGGGCTTAAATAGAGTCAGCGCCCGGTGTTAGCAAATCACTGGCATGCTGTCTCTTTAAATTTAACTGCAGTGCTGAGCGCGTGCCCGGCAAGCCACAGGAGTGCGGTGAGGTGAGTAACAGACAGAGCAGCGAGTGCGCCTGCGGCCCAAAGACCACATTGCCGCGCCGCCTGCAGCAAAGGACGCAGCGGAGGTGCAGGTGTGACCGTGACCCTACACATGGGTCGTGGGGACACCCATTACAGGCAGGAATATTGTAAGTATTGTAATGGTTTATATTCAGGAAAAGTAGAGTAATATTAATCAGTCACTATGTAGGGGTGATAAGTGGTTATGATGTTGCAATTTTATTTGATCTCTGTATACTGGTATCATTGATAATATCAGTCTTGGTTTGGTCAGTAATAATACAGTGATATTGGCTCCCTGTATAGTGGTATTTAGTGGTCACTCTATGACCATTATATAGAGGTATCATCCATAAAACATTGTCTTATAGCTATTTGTATGGATTTATGTATAAACAATACATTACTTTATATTAATACATATTTATAGACCCCCGTAATGCTGCTGTTCTGTTGGCATTTGTCTGCTGAAGGAGCAGGACATGACTTTATTTGGAGTGTGGTTAGGGGCATATCCTGGTGTGATGTCATGTGTTCAGGTATGGTTAGAGCCTTGCCTTGGCGTGATGTCATTTGTTTGAGTGTGGTTCAGAGCATGGCTTGATGTTTCCCTCTTTGCAATCTCTAAACATTGGAAGGTAGGGATATGCTCCTAGGTTTAGAGGCGGCACAATCTTCTACAAAAAACATACAGCTCCAAAGTAGGATACCAAAAAGATTTGAGAAATGACTTGCTCAGAAAATATGGAAAAGATAAAATGCTTCTTCCTACTTTTTGCTGAATACAATCTCTGTATTCCACTCTGTACTAATCTGAAGAAGAACTATCATGGGTGAGGGTAGTGGATCCTCTGGGTCACTGGGAAAGATGACAACAGACCACGGCAGGGAGTGGGGTCTAAAGAATTCCACAGTATTCACCAGAGTCTGCCACAAGGCAGGATGGACTTCGCCATGGGGAACTTCCAGGTCGCTAAACTTGATGTGGCCACACATGGTGACAGGGATGGTGCAAGTATGGTATAGGAGGAGCATTCAAGACGTGGTCGATAGGCAGACAGAAAGGTCAGGACTAGCAGCAGAGAAACATGTTCACGTAACTCGCCGAGGGTCAGGGCAGATGGCAGGTAGTCTTGGTCACAAGCAGAGGTCAAATCTGGATAGCATAAACGTGAGTCTCAAGGATAACACACCAATACACTGGCAGGACATTCAAAAAGGAAGGAGATCCAGCGTGATTTTCCATGGTAACTTTTAAAACATCTCAGAAATTTATTGAACAAATAATAAAAATCAAAAAGATAGAAGCATAGTGAACAGCAAGTTGCGTATAGCCGACACGTTTCGGAGCAAATGCTCCTTATTCATGGCATGAAGATGCTATGAAACTTGTTGTTTAATATATACGCCCTCACCCCATGTGACTAGTGACGTCACAGGAAGGCTAATGAAAATAATATTATCAAAACAACAATAATGAATATAGAAAAACGTAAGATATAAAAACTCACAAAAACTCAAGAAGAACAATCGCAATTGCATAGAAAAGTTAGTTTTGGCACATTACATCGTATCTTTTATTTAGGCCATCTGGATATCTAGTGCCCAACATATATATCCACCACGTTTCTCTTGATAAGAGTTTTTTTCTATAATTCCCCCCCTCTAAGACGTTTAGTAACATGTTCAATATCTTATAAGATTAAGCTGGTGGTATTCCCTGCATGTCTCTCATGGCAATGTCTTGAAACCATAGAGATTCCTACTGCTGCTGGTTTCTGAGCATCTAGGATGTGTCTGTGCATGCGTGTCTTCAGTGCAGTGGACGTACAACCTACGTATTGGAGCTGACATTCCTCACACGTAATGAGGTAAACAACATATTGCGTATTGCAGTTGATGTAAGTATGCATGTCATATGAAACGTTCTGGGTGATGAAATAGAAATTCTTAGTATTTTTCACATACCTACACGTAATGCAATGGGCATGTCCACATTTATACATGCCCTTTACATTTAACCATGAGCCACTTGATTGTGATAGTTTCGTCTGAAAGAGACTGGGAGATAAAATTGAACCCAGTGTTTGTCCCCTCCTGGATATATATCTGACATTATCATCTGCAATAATTTGTTTCATATTTTCTTGAACAGACAGTAAAGGCAAATATCTTTTTACCACTGAACAAATCTCATTGAACTAAGGACTAAAGGATGTCTCGAAATTGATTTGATTAGTGCTCTTATTTTGTTTTATATTTTGGTTATTACTATGATTTCCATTAGTCTCGCTTCTAATGGGTTGATGTGCCTTTTCTTTCTTATTGATTAGAAGATCTGCTCTAGAAATGTCTGATATCTTTTTTTCTGCCTTATCGAGTAACCACTTTGGGAAACCTCGCTGGGTGAGTCTTTCCTTAACTTCTGTTTGATAATCAGAGAATTTTTCAGGTATAGAACAATTGCTTTTCAATCTGATTAGTTCACCAAAAGGGATACTTTAAATCACGTGGTTAGGGTGACTGGATTTAGCATGTAGTATAGTATTTCTTGAAATTTCTTTTCTGTAAGGTAACACCTCAATTCTATCGGTGTGACCAATCAAATGGACATCCAATAAATTAATGTCACTCTTTTGCCATGTTAAAGTGAATTTGAGATTCATATTATTGGCATTAATGTAATCTCCAAATTTAGTAGCATCCTCGTAAGATCCCCCCCACACCAGGAGGAGGTCGTCTATATATCGACCATACCACCTGATGTGGGTGAAAAAGGGGAAAGAACGATCAAACAAGTATCTCTCCTCCCAGGCGGACATAAAAATGTTCGTCAGGGAAGGAGAGAACGTGGCTCCCGTGGATGCACCGCAACACTGCAGAAAGAAAGTACCATCAAACAGAAAGTAATTGTGACTTAATAGAAATTCAACACACATTGTTACAAAATTAACAAAAGTTTGTGTATAGGTAGAAAAACGTAGCAGGTGTGACTGAAGATATTCAATGGCCAGGTGGTGTGGTATAGATGAATATAGTGAAGCTACATCACAGGAAACCCATGAGTAGGAATTATTCCGTTTTGCTTGAGAAAAAATTGTAACCAAACTTTTAGTGTCTTTGATATATTCAGGAAGGGACACAACAAGTGGTTGAAGGATAGAGTCCAACCAAGAGCCCAAAGGTTCTTCTAGTGAGCCCATTCCTGCCACTATAGGACGCATCAAAGGAGGAAAACAGTTTTTGTGGACTTTTGGAAATGAGTGAAAGATTGGAATTATTGGATTATCAACATAAAGTTTTTCCGCTAGCTTTTTGGATATTGCACCTAAAGCTACACCTTCATTAAGAATATCTTTAAGTTTTTTTTTTTTAAATAGTAGTTGAATCCCTACTTAGTGCTTGATATGTATCGGTATCAGCTAGCATTTCTCTGTTAAGTTTGTTATATAGCCCAGAATTTAAGCAAACAACTGCCCCTTCCTTGTCTGCTGATCTGATCGTCAAGTCAGTTTTATTACGAAGTTCTTGCAAAGCTTTAAATTCATTTTTATTCAAATTATTTCTTTTTTTGTTGTTCGAAGCAGAGACCGTATCATGAAGAGTTTTTAGATCCTTTTCTACAAGATCTTGAAATAAGTCTAAACCAGCCAGTCTAGACTGTATGGGATAAAAATCTCTGTCTCGAACAAAAAAATCCGGGGCAGGGAACACTGGCAGGGAACAGTAGGGAAGTGATATAATAAAGGGTCCAGCGCCCAGTGATTGGATTTCAGCAGTGGGCTGGCTCTTTTGATTTCTAAGAATCGACACGCACGTGCCCTAGGGAGCAGGTATACACATGCCAGCCTGAATGGAGAGAGGTGACAATGGTGGCCCCAAGGGACAGAGACACGAGCGCGCCCATGGTCCAGAGCGGGGACCATGACATGAATCGTGAAAGTACCCTCCAACCCTTAAGTCCCCTCTTCTTTTGGGTCTGCTGGCGGTTGATTCTGTGGATAAGGTCGGGGGCATTGATGTTCTCCACTGGCTCCCACAACCTCTCCTCGGGCCCAAATTGCTTTTGCTCTACAAGAAAGAAGCATTTAGCTCTGAGACCTTTCCCTGCCAGAACTTCTAGGACCTCGAAAATGTCACCAAAATCTGCTTCAGTAGAGGATGTTACAGTCTTCAGGTAAAAGCGATTAAGGACCAGGGGCTTTAAAATAGAGACGTGGAAGTGATTTGCACAGTTGGAGGCTTGTGACGCTTGTAGCACATTGGATTGATGCAGCGTAGAACCCAGAATGGACCCAGGAAGCAAGGATCAAGCTTGAGCCTGGAAATCTTGAGGCTGGTGTACTTGGCTGACAGCCATACCTTATCACCAGGATGGAACACAGGAGGATGTCTTCACTTCATATCTGCCTGTATCTTAGTCTGGTAGGATGCCTGGAAAAGATGGGTGTTCTACCAGATGCAGGAAATTTCTTGGACCTGAGCATCCACAGCAGGAACATCTGAGGCGATAGCAGAGGGAGAGGAGGGTGGGGATGTCGCCCATAAACCAAGAAGGGAGAAGGTCCAGAAGAATCAAAATCAAGACTGTTGTATGAGAATTCAGCCCATGAAAGAAGGTCAGTCCAGTTGTCTTGATGAGATGAAACAAAATGACGATGATGGTTTCCAAGGACTTTATTCATTTTCTCTAGTTGTCTGTTGGATTGAGGGTGGTAAGCAGGAAAGAAGTCTAACTTAACTTGTAGTTGGGAACAGAGTGCACGCCAGAATTTAGAGACAAATTGAACCCCTCACTCAGACACAATATGAAGAGAAAGTCCATGCAGGTGGAATATTTGCTGGAAGAAATGGGAGGCAGAAGTTGCAGAGCAGTAGGTAAGTGAAAGTGGCCCAAAATTGGACATTTTGGAAAAACGATCTTTGACCACGCAAATGACTAACTGGAGGAGGCTTGGACAAGTGACCCTATTTAAGAATTATTTTCCTTAAGGCTGGGTGAACTAAGGTCTTCCCTGGATGAGTCTGTTGGAGATTGATGGGAGCTGCAGCAATCAAGCATTCTGGAGGAATGATGTCCTGAGGCATGAATTCAAGGCCAACAATATCCAGAAAATTAAATCAAGGGAAGAAGAGTGACCCAGGGTTTAACCATTGCGCAGTCTGAAAGTAGAGTTTCTTATGGTCAGTAAAGATATTCACTGGATGACAAGCACCTTCCAGAAAATGGCACCACTCTTCTAATGCCAATTTAATGGCCAGTAATTCTCGATCCCCAATTATATAATTTCTTTCCACACAGGAGAAGGTTTTTGAGAAAAAAATGCAGGTAATGGTCTTGTCTTCTGTGTAAGAACAGATCCAACTCCCATGAAAGAGGCATCCACCTCTCATTAGAAGGGTTTTTCTGGATCCAGGCCAGTTAGAATTAGGGCTGTGGCAAACTGGGCTTTAAGATGGGCAAAGATTTCTTCGGCTTCAGGTGACCAGAGTTTAGAGTTGGAGTTATTTTTAGTAAGTGCCGTTATGGGCGCCGTCAGATTAGAGAAGTGGGGAATAAATTGATGATGAAAGTTCGCAAACAACAGGAAGCACTGGATCGCTCAAAGTCCTACAGGTCGCAGCCATTGAAGAACAGCAGGCAATTTAACAGGGTCAATTTGCAGACCTCTATCAGAAACAATGTACCCCAGAAACAGTAGACCGGTCTGTTCAAAAACACATTTCTCCTGTTTCACATAGAGGTTGCTTGCCCGTAAATGGCTTAAAACCAGACTCACAGAGTGACAATGAAACTTGAGATCAGGAGATAAGAGTTTAACATCAATTAATCTATTTAAACGGAACCTGTCACTGTGACCATGCTGTCTAAACTGCAGGCAACATGTTATAGTGCAGGGGGAGCTAAGAAGATTGATATATAATTTTGTTTGTAAAAATCTAGCAGAACTTGCAATTTATTCAGTATATTTAATTTACTGGTGTGTTGTAGGTGTAGGATTTCTGGGGGTGGTAATCAATGATAATCAGTGATTATCTATATGCAATTGTAATAGTAATTGTAAAACTATACAATCAACTTGTTCAACTCTGTCTGCTCTATAATATGCTAATAGAGTATCAGAAAGCATGATTGTTGTGACAGGTTTCCTAAGTCAATTTTCATTTTTTAATTTTCATTTTTGCCTCTGCTCCATAACCAGAGCCATTGCATTTTTATCTTATATCCATGTAACTGTTAATGGGCTTTTTTTTTCATTTCATTTCTTTTTTTTTTTTTTTACTTTTAGAGACTATTATCATAGCACCTGCCAAGGTCTGTGCCTTTAAGAAACGTTCTCTATTACTGCATGTTTGTACCCATTTTACTTGTCTTCTGATAAAGTAAAGTTGCATTCAGTTACTGCTTTGTGTCTGCCTGCACTTTAGTGGGGTCCTGGGATTTTGTCAAGGGCCACATGTAGAACTGATCCCATACCATCTTACTACAAACATATCTCTGTGAAACTGCTGTCCCCAGGAATGCACTAGGGAAATCTCTTCGAAATTGCTCCACTCAAGCGAGAAGCCAGTGATTTTCTTTTTTTTTATTTCTAGCTGATAAGACCTTGAAGCCATTTTTTTTTTTTTTTTTTTTTTTTTAAAGTACAGTAGTAGCTACCTTTTTACCTATAGGATTATATATAAATTATTTAGAATACTCATCAGTAAAAAGTGTCATTCCAAAAATCTGTCTGCAGGCCTATTCTTAGGATGTGATCACACTAAATGATTTATTACAGTAGCAATGTTTCCAGCCTTCTCAAGCATTGAAAACATAATGTACATACAAGATGCAATCAATTTCAGCAGGATGCAGTGGATGTAAACATATTATGATCGTCATGACATAAAGTAAAAAAAAAAAACACAAGAAATAGTTATTTGATGTGTAATAACTAATACAGATCATAATAAAGTGTTGGAGTGCAAAAAAATTAGTAATGACATAGGAGATTAAGAAAAATGAAATGAAGAAGGCAGAGCAAACAAAACTGAACATCTGAAATTAAAATATAGCTCAAACTGCATGCAGTCAGAAAAGTAGTTGAAAAAAAAACAGACCTGGCATTTTCCAGCATTGAATGAGCATGCTCAACAATTAAATCACAGACTGATCTACAAAGTGAACAGAGTGCTCTTGGTTGGATGCCAGATTGGCGGAGGTGCAGGAAG
Source organism: Phyllomedusa bahiana (assembly GCA_025379985.1). Classification (NCBI taxonomy): domain Eukaryota; kingdom Metazoa; phylum Chordata; class Amphibia; order Anura; family Hylidae; genus Phyllomedusa; species Phyllomedusa bahiana. The sequence goes on along the minus strand of JAODAL010025587.1, from coordinate 18,664 downwards.
TTTGAGAGGCTCTATCTATGTTGAGAGCAAACCCTCTGACTTTACATATCCTATTAATAAGGGCCATGAATACAAATGTACACATTGAACTGAAGCAAGGCAGGAGAAAAATGTATAGCAAAGAAGTACTCCAGCATAACACAAACCAGGTAAGCACTGAACCAAAAACTGCTAAAAAAGAGGTGAACAATTTTTCTAGACATGCAGCAGTTGATAAGGCTAGAAATGTCTTTAGAAATATCTAACGGTAAAAAGGAACCCCAGGTGACCTGTATTACCAAGTATTATTTATGATGGGGTATATAACTACAGGTCAGGTGTCATCCCAATGCACTATCCATCACACAATAATGTGGCACGGGTGTTGTTGTAAGGTAATCAATTAATGAGACCTCAAAAAACATTTTTTATTTTTGTTTTTTGCTTTTTCTCTCTCCACCTTTTGAGAGCTATAACTTTTTTTACTTTCCATCTACATATTTGTATGAGCACTTTTTTTTTACAGGACAAGATGTACTTTTTAATGGTGCCATTAACTACACCATATAATATACTGGAAAACCCCCAAAAAATTCTATGTGGAGTGGAATGTTTTCTTAATGAGTTTTATATTTTTAAAAAATTTTCTATTTTTAAAATTTGCACTGCAATGCCATTTTCTGTGACTAATATTTTTTTTTGTCTTTTTTAATAGATGGAACTAAATGAAGGCTAATTTTTTGCAGACTAACATAAAGTTTTTGTTGGTGGAATTTTGAGAGACATGCAACTTTTTCATCACGTTTTCTTACAATTTTGGGGGGGATCTTGAGAATCTAGTTCTATGGGAGCAGATTGATTTGGTTGGTGTTGTTGAAACATGGCTGAACTTCTCATATGATTGGGCTCTTAACCTTTAGGGTTATGGAAGTAATTGTATGCAAAAGAGTATGAAGAACGTAAAGATGTGAAAACCTTATAGGTGGAAATACAAAGGGGGCTAAACAGAGAAAAAATATTTTTGTGTAATCTATAGACCCATCAACATCACTGAGGAGATAAAGCGTCAACTACATAAACAAATGGAGCAGGTACCTCAGGCGGGTATACTGTACTGGTGATAATGGGGGACTTTAATTAACAAGATATTGACTGGAATGGGAGTTCTGCTTTAACTCCCATATTGTTATTGTTCCACATATATACATAAACCATAGTTCTGAATGTTATGTCCCTTGCACAGTTTGGTCAACATTCTTAAAGCCATTTTTAGTTTATTTCTTTTAACAAGACTAGTCACCAATTAATGTTTTCATGTTTTATAGATTAATATCATAGCGTATTTATTAGAAATTTGTTCACAATGCACATGAAAAACCCATCTTGTGAAAATATATTGGGCTTCGTTTGTGAACATGTGCCTCTTGTTGTCATTCCATTCTTGTAATATTCTCCAATGATCAAAGTGTGGCGTTCTAAAGTGCTACGTCTAACTTTAAACTTTCTTTTGACCTCAATAATAGAGGAAAGGCTTAAAAATCATACATCTTCTGCTAAATCTCTCGATATATGGCTAAAATCAATGTCAGCATAATGAAAGACATGGGTTGAGGAAGGTTGTATTTCCATTTGTGTTCTAAAATTCTTCATGAGTGCCAACTTGTGTGTCAACAGTAAAGGTTTGGAAAGAAGGCAGCAGATCTATCACTTGTGAAAAGAAAAAAGAGAGAAATAGGGGCTAGTGAATCAAAACCTTGATTACAGGTCCACTATTTAGATAACAAGATTCTGGTGTATGAAAACTGTCTAGGGCTAAGACTTTCAGAGCACGTTATGAAATGAAAGGGGAGCTCTGATTGGTTGCTATGGGTAACAAACAAAGACTTATACCTAGAAAGTGTTTATTCATGTTTTTGAAAGTGAAAAATGGTGCAGCACTGCAAAGTAGGTTAAAATAAAAATGTATGCATGTCAGCAGTAGCAACATTTCAGCTTCATGCAGAAGCCTTTTACAAGCTGTAAAAAGCATGTGTCAAACAGAATATATAAGGTGCAATTAACTTTAGTAACAAAGAGCAATTAGATGCAAACATAATATAATTGTTGTGAAATAAAGGTAAAAATACAAAAATTAAATAGTTATCCAATGTGTAAAAAATATATTTTTTATATATCTGTGAATTTGCTTTAGCTTAGATCACTTTATTATATCACATAGATATACTTATTTACTTTGCAAATTTAATGGTGTGGTTCAAAATAAATAACAATATAACTCTGCAACAAGTTCCAAGCACTAATAAAAAATATATAGCTTACGAGAATATTACCAATACCTGGAAACTTGCTCTTGTGCACATTTAAATGATAAATTGTTTGTGCTGAGGTCATGATAATGGCAGCACTTACAATCAACCCACAAATTGCACTTGAAGAGTTTAATAAAGTTTGGCTTTATTTCCAGATGCCATAGACAGTCACTGATAAGCTTTACCCTTCATCCGTCCATCAAAGTAAATACTTTATAAGACTTTCAACCCAAAACATAAAAAAGCCATAGATTTGTAACTCAAAAATTAGAGACACAGACAGTGATTTATTGGTGTTTTTCTGTTTAGATGATGCAAACATTTCTGTTACATTTGTTTCCTTCAAAGTCACTTATGTTAAAACTTTCACTTTGTCACTGATCCCACAGGCTTATAAAACAGGTGAACATAAGTTTCTAAGAATATAAATCAAATATTATCTAAGGTGGCAACTCCTCTTGTACTGATGTGATAAAATCACAAAGCAAAATAAAAAAAAAAATCTCTATAAATGAAGAATAGTGTTGAGCGATTACGTTGGCCATCGACATCGGTCGATATTCGACCATCATCGACAAGATATTCGATGGTCGATGGTAGATTATGATTGATGATCATTAAAGTCAAGGGGAGAGCAACAACACCTTCATTCTTACACCCAAACAGGTCTGGAGAAGCTGGAATTATAACAATCCACAACAGTCAAATGGATACGTGCTACATCTTAGGCAACACACTTAGGTTATAAAAGCCACAGAAAAAAAATCACACACCATTCACTATCCCTGTCTTGCACCACAGCATGAACCTTAAACCTGCATCAGCCACAAATTAAAAAAGTGCCAGAAGGCAGTATGATTTGAACCATCATTTTAGTTGAACTGGATATTGAATATCCCGGTCCTGGAACGCAGCATGAGCCCCAAACTTGCATGACCCCCAGATTAAAAAGGGCCGAAAAAGGAGTCTTTGAACCACCATTTTAGTTTCAAATGGACATTGACTATACCTGTCCCCGGGCCACAGCATGAGCCCCAAACCTGCATGACCCCAGATTAAAAAGTGCCGGAAAAAGGAGTCTTCAACCACCTTTTTTAGTTTCACTGGAAATTGATTATAACCTGTCCTGGGCCACAGCATAAGCCCCAAACCTGCATGACCCCAGATTAAAAAAGTGCCGGGAAAAAAGGAGTCTTTCAACCACCATTTTAGTTTCACTTGAACATATACTGTCCCTGTCCTGGGTAGTGCTTGCCACTCCGTATAAAGGTGCGGACCAATTGAGCTTCACTTGGAAATACTGGTGGTTAACGCTCCTGTTCCACCCAGGTGCCCTTTTTATTGGATTCTTTTTCCCCATTTTAACGCAACGTGCTGGAGGAAATTGTCTCTGTTCTTTGTTCTCTGTCCGTGCTCCATACTCCATGTCATCAGAATAACCTACATCTGGTCAAGTTTTTCCTGTACCTCCCTTGTACAATTCAGAGGAATTTTTTTACCAGCTATTTTGTACATGCAAGTTTTTAAGTATTTTTAATTCTAGAAACCCCATTTTAAAAAATAGGATGGAATCCCACCATGTCTTTTGTTTCTCTTTTTTAATTGTATTAAAGGGGTTTTGTCTCAATACAGGGATTGATAGCTATGTTAAAGATCTTGCAAAACAATTTCCATTTGCAATATGTGTCCATTAACAGTGTCCTACCTATTCCTGTTTCTGACAGCACCTCACCCTTGAGCCACTCTTGCCCATTGTGAAGAAAAAATATCTGTTAGAAACAACATTTTTTTTATAAAAAGGACCTTTTAAGTATAGCTGCATGTCACAGCAAAAATGCCCCCAAAAATTCAAATAAAAAACCCTTGAGCCACTTGACAATTGTGAAGAACAAATGTCTGTTAGAAACCAAATTTTTTTTATAATAGGACCTGTAGTATTGCTGCATTTCAAAGCAGCATGACCCAAAAAATTATAAAAATGACTTCTCAGTCACTGAAAAAAATTTTGTGAGGGGAGAAATGCCCACAGAAGCCATATTTTCTGTTCCAAAGGACCATGATTTATTGCTGTATTCTCACAGCAACGGGACCCAAAAAAATTAAAATATGACTTCTCACCACTTATTAAAATTTGTGAGGGAGAAATTCCACTTGGTAGCCACATTTCAGTTACAGAGGACCATAATTATAGCGGTTTCTCACAGCAACATGACCCCAAAACCTTTGGGACAATGCGAAAACTTCTAAAGATAAAGTGAGTAAATGGAATACGGTGTTTGTCATGAAACCTTGCTGTCTTTTACAGTCTCCTCAGAGCAAAACCAGCAAAATGAACTGTTGGGAAAAGAGAATAAAAATTGCAGTAAGAAATTATCATTTTAAAAAAAAGTTTTCAAGAGGACCATTTCTGTTTGAAGAGGAATGTGAAGTAGACCGGGAACTAATCGGTGGGCCTTGGCAATTGGAGCCACAAACATCATCAGAGATCCATGCCTGATTCATCTTGATGAAAGTCAAACGATCCACATTATCTGTGGAAAGCCGGATGCGTTTGTCTGTAATGACTCCTCCATCTGTGCTGAAGGTCCGCTGAGATATGACGCTGACTGCTGGGCATATTGGATACCCAGAAGTCTATTGGGTCCGGAACACATACAAAAACATCGGTGTTGAGATGCAGATAGTCGTGCATCATGATCTTAAGCTGGTCTCTGTGTGTTGGATGTGTGCCCTGCCCTTGCAAAGCGTTGGGTGTGGTTTGGTAAATAAGATTGCTAGAGGTCACCCATTAGGCTTCTGCCACCTTGCCTGCTGCTGCTGCCGGGTACGGATACTTGACACTCACTGCTGTCATGTCGCTGATGTTGTTTCCCCACCGTGAATTTGGGGGAACGTGGGAAGCAGACGCAACGATTGCTCCAGTTGATCAATCAACAAGGTCTCCATTTCCTGCATTTTACTCTCTATTTGGTGGGTGGAAGGAAAGTGCTGAGTTTTGTTTTGGACCGGGGATCAGGAGGGTGGGCCACCCATAACTGTTGTTCATTTGATGGCCTTTAAAGCAAGGATCAGTTGGAGGAAATGGAGCACCCAAGCACTCATGTGAGAGATGGAGCATTGATTTCCCAAGCCTCTGGGTCGAGGGGCAATAGCAAACTGATCTTCCTCATCTTCCTCCTACGCCTCAAATTCACGCCAACCTCTTTCCAAGGCAGGGAAGTCAGTAACCTCGCTGTCTAGGAATACCTCGTCTTCCTCCTCCTCTGTTTCCTCCGGCACAGCTTCAACATAGCCCTGACTTGCCTCAGATGCAGATGATGCACCCTGAGAGCTGATGCGCTGCCTTGCACTAGCCCTGGACCCCGAACCACTGCCTAATGAAGACAGATAAAATTGAGAAACTGTCGGGCCTTGTGGATTCGACGGAGAGAGAGGCTCTGTGTCCGTCTCCTCCTCCGTAGCTGGCGGGACCTAATGTTTCAGAGTGTCCAACGATCGTTCCAGAACTAAGATCACCACAATGCTCATGCTGAAAAGGGCATCGTCCGCCTGACCATTTTGGGGTTCTTCAAAACTGGCAAGGAGGGTGCAGACTCTTCACCTCCCTCACTTTCGGTGGCTAAACCCCCCCAGGTCCGCACCGCTGCTTGTCGGGCCCATTTTCACTTCGTACGCATAATGGCATTGCCTGCTGCCACAATCGGGGAGCATGTGGAGGGGAATTCCAGCGTGTTCCCACGCAACAATAGAGGGTTTGAGGAGAGGCCGAGCGGGAACCGAAAACGCAGCCAGGGGGACAAACAGGTGCGAACGGGGGGAAAATGCGAATTTAGACTTCGACCCCTTCCCTCAGCGGGCAGTCCAGACCCCCGGTACTCTTTAGAAATTTCTGGGCGACAAGGTTCAGCATGTGCCAGGCAAAAGGGGTGTGTCCAGCCTACCGATCTTTAAGGGGGGGCCAGAGATATCACCCTTTTCGCACACCACCTTTCCTGGCACAAGGGTTCTTGGCACCCCCCACGTCGGTCTCGTTGCGGGGAGCCTAAAGCTCCTACCTGTATTGGACGGTCTCCAAGACAATTAATTTCAAACGGCCTGGTTTTTATGGCACTGATGCCACCAGAGGACCTTGGGGGGGGGAACCCCCACCATCCCTGCGGTTTTTAAGAGGGGCGCCGACCTGAGAGCCAAACCCTCAAACCCCCAGAGACATCCACCCAGCTCACCCGTGGCTGTCCAAGATAACGGCCCTTTGGCCCTGCTTTCTAGTCCATGTGTCGGGCTCAATGGGCTTTTCCGGCCCCGGTGCAACAAGCGTTTAAATTTTAGATGAACGTGGGTGGCCAGGGCAGGACGGTTTTTTCTGGCAAAGAAATGCTGCTGGGGCCCTTTTGGGGGTAGGCAAGGGCAGCGTGGCGGAACCCATCTGTGCCCACCAGACGGAAAGGGAAACTTTTCCCAAAGGGCCAAAAGCCTGGAAAAGCGACTTCGGGCTTTTGGCTTTGGGGGAGGGTTTTGGGGTTAAAGGTTTTTTTGCCCCAAACCCCGGCCCCCCAACCCCACGCACACCCTTGTCTCCGCCTCCTCCCCTCCCCCACCACCAAGCTTTCCTCAGCGCCCACGTCTTCAGATCTGATCGGGATACCCTGCTTAAGCCTCCACCGTCCCCCGAGTACCACCACCCCCCCCAAGACCCATTCCACCCCTTTCCTTCGCCAGTTTGACACCTGCACCCTACAGGGGCCAGTCTACACCAGCCTTCTGTCCCCGGGTTTTGGACAAAGAATCACTTTAACCCAAACCATCCCAAACCCAAAAAGCCTGAATGCGGCATTCCCAGGCTTTTGGCCTTAAAATGTTGCCTTTCCGTTGGTGGACCAGATGGGTTCCCCCAGTCAGGGCCCCTTCCCTGCCACCAAAACCAGAGGCCGAGCAGGCATTTTTTTCCCGAAAAGCCGCCCCTGCCCGGGCCCAGCCCACGTGACAAAAATTTTCAAGCGGTTGTCGCATCTGTGGCCGGAAAAGCCAACTGACCACCACACATGGACTGTAAGCAGGCAGTCGCTATATCTCTGTACACTCACGGGTTAGCTGGGTGGATTCTCTGGGTGGGGTGGCTCTCCTCGGCGACGCTCTTCAAAAAACCGCAGGGATGGTGCGGGTTTTTTCCCCCAGGGTTCTTTTGGGTTGGCATCACTTGCCCATAGAAACCCGGGCGGTTAAAATTTAATCTGTTTTGGAGACCATCCCCACAAGGTCAGAGCTGTGGAGGGCTCTCCGCCGAACAGAGCCTGGCTGGGTCCCAGAACCTTTGTGCCAGCGGGTGGTGGCGAAAAAGGGTATATCTGCTCCCCCTTAAATGGGTAGGCTGGAGCACACCCTTGCCTGGTACATTCATGAACCCTTGTCGTCCGAAATTTACTAAAAAGCACCGGGGTCTGGACTGCCTGCTGAAAAAAAGGCTCAAGTTAAGTTCGCATTTCCGCCATTCGCACCCTGCTTTCGTCCCCCGGGGCTGCTTGCAGCGTCAGCTCGGCTCCCTCAACCGTCTCATTGTTGCTGGAAACACGCGGAATTCACCCCCCCCAATGCTCCACGATTGGGGCAGCAGCGCAACCATTATGCAGTACGAAGTGACACTCCCTTAAAAGCGGGGTGCACCCGGGGTTTTGACCACCGAAGTGGAGGCAGGTGAAAGACTTGCACCTCCTCCCATTTTTGAAGAAGCCACCAAAAAAGATCATGAGACATGCCCTCGTCAGCATGAGCATTGTGGGTTTTAGTTCGAACGTGTTGGGACAACCTAAACAAAGACCCCCCCAGGGGGAACAGACACAAAATGCGGACAGGGATTTCTCCCCATCAAATCCACAAGGCCCACAGTTTCTATTTTTATCGGTCCATTAGGCAGTGGTTGGGGGCCCGGGGGAGTGAAGGCACATCAGCCCTAAGGTGCATCATCGCATCTAGGAAAGTCAGGGCTGTGTTGAAGCTGTGGGGGGAAACAGAGGAGGAGGGGGAAGGAGGTATTCCTAACAGCGGGGTTTACCTACTCCTCCTTGGGGAAAGAGGTTGGCGCAATTTGAGGCGGAGGAGGAAGATGAGGAAGATCATTTGCTATGCCCCTCGACCCAAGGCTTGGGAAAATCAATGTCCATCTCTCACATGAGTGTTTGGAACTCCATTTCCCCCAACATGATCCTTGCAAAAGGGCCTTAAAAATGAACAACAGTTACGGGTGGCCACCCTCCGGACCCCCTTTCAAAACAAAACCAGCACTTTCCTTCCACCCCCCCAAAATAGAGAGTAAAATCAAAAAAAGGGGACCTTGCTGATGATCAACGGGAGACATCTGTTGCGTCTTTTCACGTTCTTAAAATGTCACGGGGAACAAACACAGCGACGTGACAAAAATAGATGCCAAGTCCCCTAGCGGCCGCAGGAAGGGGGTAAAACCTAATTTTGCCCTCTGGCAATTTTATTTACCACCCACCAACGGATGAAATAGGCCACACAACAACACACGAGACCATTTTAAATCATGGTGCAGACACTGCGTCTCAACACCGATGTTTTTTTTTGTGTTGGGGCCCCAATAGACTTTTGTTCCAAATGGACGAATGGCCCAGTCGCTCGCCACGCATAATGGGGTTTTTCCCTCCCCACAGCCAGCATATACTGAAAACCCTTCAGCACAGCGGGAGAGTCTTTACGACAACCAACCGGCTTTCCCACAGAAAATGTGGATCTTTTGACTTTACAAGATGAATCAGGCAGGGATCTTTTTTGGGTTGGGCCCCCAATTTCCCGAGGCCCCATTAGTTGCCGGCTACTTCCATTCCCTTAAAAACAGAAAGGCCCTTTTGAAAATTTTTTTTAAAATGAAATTTTCTTCTGAAATTTTTATTCTTTTTTTCCCCAACATTTTTTTGGGGTTTTTTGCTGTGGGAATTTGAAAAAAACACAAGTTTCTTTAACAACACCGCCATTTACTCACTTTATTTTAGAAGTTTTCACTTTGCAAGGGTTTTGAGGTCATGTTGCTGTGAGAAAAGCAATAATTATGGCCCTTTTGGGAACAAAATGTGGCTTTTAAGTGGCTTTCCCCTCACTTTTTTTTCAGGGCTGAGAAATCATTTTTAAAATTTTTTTTGGGTCATGCTGCTTGAAACAGCAATACTACGGGTCCTATTATAAAAAAAATGTTGTTTCAAACAACTTTTGTTCTTCACAATTGTCCAAAGGGGTCAAGGGTCTGTTTAAATTTTTTTGATGCTTTTTTGCTGTGACATGCAGCTATACTAAGGCCCTTTTAATAAAAAAATTTTTTTTTAACAGACATTGTTCTTCACAATTGTCAAGGTGGCTAAAGGGGTGAGGGGCGTCAGAAACAGAAATAGGTAGGACACTGTTAAGGGACACTTATTGAAAAATGACTTTTTTTTGCAAGATCTTTACAAGCTATCAATCCCTGTATTGAGACAACCCATTTTTACAATTAAAAATAGAAACAAAGACATGGTGGATTCATCCAATTTTAAAAATGTTTTTTCTAAAATTAAATACTAAAACACTTGCTGTACAAATAGCTGGTAAAAAAAATTTTCTGAAATTTTACAAGGGAGGTACAGGAAATTTGACCAGATGTAGGTTTTTCAAGGACATGGGTAGGACACGGCAGGAACAAAATACAAGGGGCAAATTTCCCCCGCACGTTTATAAAATGAGAAAAAAAATCCAAAAAAAAGGGCACCTGGGTGGAACAGGGGGTGTTAACCACCATATTTCCCAAGTGAACTCAATTTGGGCCGCACTATACGGGGGGGGAACGCTACCAGGACAGGGGCAGTTATTTCCGTGAAACTAAAAGGGGGTGAAAAGACCCTTTTTACGGCACTTTTAATCTTTGGGCAAGCAGGTTTTTGGGGTCATCTGGGCCCAGGGCAGGGAAGTCAATTCCGTGAAATAAAATGGTTTGGTTGAGAACTCCTTTTCCGGGGATTTTTAAAAATGGGGGTCATGCAGGTTTGGGGCTCATTGTGGCCCCGGACAGGTAAATCAATGTCCATGAAACTAAAAAGGTGGGTTTAAAAATCCTTTTTTCCGCACTTTTTAAATTGGGGGCATGCAGTTTGGGGGTCATGCTTGGGGGTGGGGGGGGGGGGGGGGGGGGGGGGGGCCCAAAAAAAGGGGGACAGGTATAGTCAATGTCAGTAAAATAAAAAGGTGGTTTAAAAACTCCTTTTTCCGGCACTTTTAAATGGGGGGTCTGCAGGTTTTGGGGTCAGCGGGCCCAGGACAGGGATAATCAATTCCCGTGAAACTAAAAAGGTGGTTGAAAGAATCCTTTTTTCCGGGACTTTTAACTGGGGGCATGCAGGTTTGGGGCTCATGCTTTCCCCGGACGGGATGTCAATGTCCAGTGAAACTAAAATGGGTTGAAAGACTCCTTTTTCCGCACTTTTTTTAAAGTGGGGGTCATGCGGTTTGGGGGTCATGCTGTGCCCAGGACAGGTATATTCAATTCCGTGAAAATAAAATGGGGGGAAAGACTCCTTTTTCCGGCACTTTTTTGGGGGGATGCAGGGGTTTGGGCTCATGCTGTGGGCCCGGACAGAGTAGCAAAGTCCGTTCAAAATAAAATGGGGCTTGAAAGACCCTTTTTCCGGCACTTTTTAATCTGGGGGTCATGCAGGTTTGGGGGTCATGCTGCTTTCCCGGGGTATCAAGTCCAGTTAAGTAAAATGTGGTTCAAATCATACTCCCCTTTTGGCCTTTTAATTTGGGGGGATGCAGGTTTAAGGGGGCATGCTGTGGTACAAACAGGATAGGAATTTGGGCTGTGATTTTTTTTGTGGGTTTTATAACCTAATTTGGGTTGCCTAAAGTAGCAGTATCCATTTCATTTTTGTGGATTTTTAATTCCAGCTTTCCGCCCGTTTGGGTGTAAGAAAGAAGGGGTTGTTCCCCCATAACTTTTAAAGCATCGATCATAATCTATCATCGACCATCGAATTCTTTTCGTGTGGTCGCCATCACCGATTCGATGGCCAAAAATAATCGCTCAACCTAGTTATCATCATCATTAACACAGGGGACTTCATGTCCCCGACTTCTGCATCCAGGGGCTGGGGGCTACAAGCAAGAAGGAGCAAGGCTTTCCGACCGCCCGGGGGTTTTCGCCGATTGACCGGCTTCCCTTTTCCCCCCCTAGGTTTTAGTAATGGGGGTCAGAGAAGAAAATCACCTCTTTTGGCCTTGTCTTTTAAACATGCCTTCTGACCCCCAAACCCCATTTTGCATCAAAAAAGGGCTTCAGAAAATGGTTTTTCCACGTGGTGGTACACGAGTTGACATTTGGGCTCCTTATGTTGGGGCGGATGCTGAGTGCGATTGAGACATTTGTGGCCCTGATGGGGGGACAGGAGGTAAGACGCGGATGCAGGTTGCATTAACCACTGAAGGGCAGATTGGGACGCTGTTTTGTTTCGAGATTCACAGGGCCCCGACCCCGCGATGAAAGGGCCCGACGGTCCGCAATACGATCCGTGGCATGCGTGTTGTCGCCACCCCTGGAAGGGCCCCTTCTCTCGTATCTCTACTTACGGAAGGAGTTTTGGGAAAGTCTCTTATTAAAAGACGGCAAATCACAGATTTTTCAAATCCCCCAAATCAAAACAAACTTGCTGGGTTTAATTAAATGCAAAGTAATCTATCAACAAAGCTGGCCCGCCCAAAGTAAAAAACACGTATCTGTAAGTTTTCGGGAAATAAAAGGTATTTTTTGGCACCTATCAAAATTTACCTGTGGGGAATACACAAAATTTCTGATTCAAATTTTAAATGCAAGGGAGTCCCACAAACAAATCTGGGGCTGGGGAAAAGTGCAAAAAACACGTATCTGTAAATTTTTCGGATATTAAAAGGGATTTTTTTGACCCTTTAATTCACCCTTGGTTTGACACAAAATTGCTGTATTCAAATTTTAATGTAAAGTGGATCTTCAACAAAACTGTATGCGCCAAAGTGAAAAAACATACTGTAATTTTATTTATAAAAAAGGAATTTTTTGGCACCCATTTAAACACCTGTGGTGATTACAAAATTGCTGTATTACATTTTAAGTCAAAGGGGCCTTTAAAGAACAAAGGAGTGCGCAAAAGTTAAAAAAAACCCCCGGACTGAATGTATTCGTTTAAAAAAAGGGATTTTTGGCACCTATCAACCTGTGCTGACTACAAAATTCTGGATTTAATTAAAATGCAAGGGGCTAATAACAAAGGGGAAAGGGGGAAAATTAAAAAAACACCTATCTGAAATGTATCTGTAATAAAAATGGAGTTTTTTTCACCTAACAAAGAGACCTCAGTTACAGAAAAGATGTGAAACCCAATATAAGTTCAGGGGTGCCCCTATCCGGGAAAATTCATAGAAAACTGTTAATAATAAAGAGAGGCAAGTCTTCACTAAGTTTTGGGGAACCCTTTTCCCGTATTCTTTATAGAGCTTGTCTGTGTTCGCCCGATTGGGCCCCCCTCCACTCTCCTCCCTTGACTTTACAGCGGTGTGCTCCTTTAATATTCTCTACCTAACAATAAAATCTTCCAATCTCTGATCTAACTAAGTTTTTAAGGATCACAGCTCAGTAGGCTTTCTCTGTGAAAAAATAAATAATTTTTGCTGGGTGTTTGGACACAGGGGAAAACGCACTCTCCCCTATGAGACGTGAGAGTAACGATCATGAAAAAAGGGTGTTTTATGTAAAACGAGGTCATGTGATTTTTTCCAGCCAATCGCAACCATACACATCCCAGTCATGACGTCGCACACACATCTCACCCTGCTCTATTCTGTAAGCTGATTTGCTGGCCGCCAAAATGACAGGAAGCGCCGAAAATGGGTGCGATCTTAATAGATGATGCACAGATTTTAACCTAAATTATCGCATGATCTAAAAATTTCGATCAACATAAAATCCTGTGCCGATTTCAACTTTGTCGATAATAATCGCTCAACACTAATGAAGAACAAAAATGTTTCAAAGTTTGGATAGCACTTGAACTTCTGATTTAGTAATACATAACAATTTTTACAATTTAGGTGGAAATGATCTATAAGTTGACATAGATGTTTAAACAGAAATCCTGGAACTCCTTTTCTGAGTAAAATAACTGACTCAACATTTTGTTTTCTTTAGACCCAGTATCAATTATCCAGTCCAGCTGTTGCTTATTGGAGGTGGCCTTCACAACTGGGAACTTTTCAGCTATGTAAGTTTCAACTTAGTTGATCCAACTAAGGTGAATGATTTCCAGAACAGCTTAACTGCTATATACCTGCTGCTCAGAACTTAGATGTGAGCCCTCTACTTCATACAATGTAATGTGGCCCTGGTGCACTATTTGATTCAACCACAAGCCTCAGAATAGGAGGATCACCTACTGGATTTTGTGGCCTCATTTTCATCAGGATTTTCTTTTGCTTCCATTACAGGTTTGCAGACACTCTAAGGTGCTAAAACTTAATAAACATCCCTAAAAGGAGCTCATTTGGAAAATTACAACCTATAAGAAATATATCCTGGGCGGAAGGGAATATAATGACCCCACTGGTGTTTCACAGATATTTTAATGTTAGGCTGTGAAAATGAAAAAAAATCCTTTAGAAAGCAATTTTATCTGAAAATGTTTCATTTTTTCAAGAAATCCTGGAAAAAAGCACCCCAAAATTTGTTACACAATTTCTTCCAAGTTCGGAAATACCCTATATGTGGGTGTAATCTGCTGTCTGAGCGCTTGGCAGGGCATATAAGTGGGGGAGAGCTATTTAGCTTTTGGAATGCATATTTTGGTGGGTGCCATGTCATATTTGCAATGCCCCAAAAGTACAGGAGACTACAACAGGTGAAATCTTCCAGTAGTCTATTTTGGATTCACCACACGTCAGGGAACTCATCTAGGTGTATATTGTGCAATTTAGGCCCACAGGTGTTCCCCATTTTTTTTTAGCATTGAGCTGTGAAAATGGAAAAAAAGACTTGATTCCGCCAATGTTTTTCATGTTTCATTTTTACAACATTCATTGTGCATAGTAAATGACATATAACTTTACTATGTGGGTGGGTACAATTACAAAAATATCAGTACTTCAACACTATTGAAATACAATTGTAAAAAATTGCATTTTTATGTCGTCATAGTTGGACAGTCATAACTTTTTATCTTTCTGTATACGGAGCTGTATTAGGGCTTGTTTTTTGCAGGATGAGTAGACATTTTCATTGGTACCATCATGAGGTTCATATGACACTTTTATCGCTTTTTATCAAGATTTATGGGAGGTGGAATAAACAAGTTACAACAATCATGGTAGTGTTTTTTTATGTTTTACAGCAATTACTGTGCAGTAAAAATGTCATGCTTACTTTACTCAGCAGGTCGATACAATTACAGTGATACTCAATTTAAAAAGCACATTTTTGCATCGCCATAGTCTGAGAGCCATGACTTTTTTTCAGTGTACAGAGCTGTGCAATGGCTTATTCTTTGTGGGATGAGTTGACGTCTATATTGGTACCATCTTTGAGGAGGACATTACTTTTTGATCGCCTTTAAATCCGTTTTTTGGGAGGCAGGATGAAGAAAATACTGCAATTCTGGTATTGTTTTTTATTTTTTTACATTGGTCAATGTGCAGAATAAATGACATGTTAGTTTTACTTTGTGGGTCGATACAAATAAATAATTCATATAGTTTTTATTTTGTAGCACTATAAAAAAGTGTATTTATAGTGTAAAACAATACTTGTGCATCACTATCATCTGATAGTAATAACGTTTTATTTTGCTGTATACAGAGTTGTGTAAGGGTTGTTTTGTGGGATGAATTGGCATTTTGATTGGTACCAATTATAGGTTTAAATGACTTTTTGATCACTTTTTATTCAATTTTATGTACAACATAAAAGCATTCAAACCTGTGTGTACTCAGAATAAAGAAAATGTGCCAGGTCAGGAAGGGGAACTGGTTTTTATATTTTTGTACTCAGTTTTGAATAAATACTAAGGTTATAAATTACTTAGAAAAGATGTAGGATTCTGGGTTGTACAGAAAATCTGCACTCAGTTCCCTTTAGCAGGTTCTAATTTAAAAGGGTATAACAAGTCAGAGGAAAAAAGAAGCGCACAGGGCACTAAGGTGGGACATGTATGCAAAATGTCTAGGACTTTCTTTGTTGCCCATAGTAACCAATCAGAGCGCTCCTTTCATTTTTCAGAGCATTATATGAAATGAAAGGGGAGCTCTAATTGGTTGCTGTGGGCATCATAGAAAGTCTTACACCTAGACAGTTTTCATTCATGAAGCCCAAAGTTCCGGAATATAACAATGTTTGACCTGGATAGGCCAGTACACTTTATTTACACAAAACTTGATTGGGGGAGCATTGGTGTTCAAAGAAAAGAACTTGATTTAGAGGTTTACAGGGTAAAATGAATTCCCTATGACTCAATGTTAGGCATGCTATCAATAAAGTTATTAATAGTTGTCTGATGAATGTTACGCCATACAAATCATCAAGTCTATTGGAAGCTCCCTTTGTAATTTCGGACCAATGGTGTCCCAGATGTGCTTGATTTTTCACCAGACTATCTCTAGCTCAAAAGCAGGGCTCATCTCCAAAGAGGTTAGACCTGCATTCAAGCCTCTATTGCTGACTTACTGTTTACCTTCATGGCCCTTGAGAGTGGTGTTGTGAAATCAATGGAAAACATGTAGCTGGACATCTGGCTCATAGCCTAATTTTGTGCAAACACCTTGTGATGCTTTGTATTGAGAAGGTTTTCCACACTAGGCTTGGGATGTGGCATCCAATTTCACTTGCTTTACAGAATATATCATTACACACTATTATTTCTAATCAGATGATCTGTCTGTGCAGAGGTTTACCTCTATGCAGCTTTTGCTCTCATTACCATTTGTCATCCTTCTTCCCACCACCGGGATACGCAATGTTGAACAGTGCTCACATCTCAGCCTGGGTGTGTACAGTTCTGCCAGACTGATGCACCAAGATCTCTTAGCTCAAGGATTCTGACCCTTTCAGTTTGAGTGGAAATAACTGGTATGTAGAGGAGAAGGAGGCATCACACAATCATCCTACACAACTTGATCTAAATTTTTGCGGGGTTCATGTGGCTTTAAAAAAATTAGCGTTCAGTCTATCTTTTATGTCCTGCCACATGTCGCGCATTGGAGCTCGGTGTTGAAATCTAATCATTTGCAGACCTTAATGACACCTGCTGCTTTCTCGATTTGCATAACCTTACATTTTGTCCTTTTTTAGTGTTACAATTTAAAGGAGTTTATAAACATATTTTTGAGTTTTACTTGCAATATTAGGCACAATAGGATAAAGGAAAGAATGAGATTAAGGCGGAACTGGCAGTACATGTTACGAGTGGCCCTGCTAACCCCTTGGCTTCGGGGACGAGTGGCGCCGCGGTCTGTGTGTCGGGCCGCGGGCGCACTCGTTGCATTGTAACTGTATGCGTACTCAGGCGCGCTCCTGCTTTCCCGCGGTCCTCTGCCAGCCAGAGCCCGGGTCCCCCTCCTTAGGGTGCGCATGCGCCGGCTCTCTCAGATTTAAAGGGCCAATGTGCCAGTAATTGGTCAATTGCCGGCCGCTGACTCTATATAAGGGTAACACCTGCAGCATGTCCTCGCCAGATCTTTTGTGCCATGTGCCTTGAGAGAAAGCCGTTCCAAGTGTGTTTCCGTCTCGTCTGTGTTACCGACCCTTGCCAGGTTTCTCAACCATGAATCTTCGCTGCCTGCCCTGACCTGTTCGCCTGACCTTGACTATGAGTTTCGTTTTACGATTTGGTACCTCGATGTACCTTGGCCACCATCGCAAGCCAGTCGCGTCAGGGGTAATAACCTGGTAGGACTCCCACTGCAGCAAGTCCATCCTGCCTTGTGGTGGGCTCTGGTGAACATTCCAACATTTCCAAATTTATTTTTAATTTAAAATGGTGTGCCTACAGAAATGGTTTATATGTAAATATTTACATATGGATTCTTTTACTCCTTCAATAGTTAAAACATTTTTCATAGACTATTACATCCATTAAGAATCCTGGATGCCACAAGTCTGAGTATTATACTGTAAATGATGCAATTCATTTACATAAGTCTAGCCACATGTACTTAAAAAGATATTAAAGATGCATCATATCTATTTTTATTACAGTCAAAGTATCCATATTAATGCAGTACAAATACCTCTTCATATGCATGCTCTTATTTCTATTATTTTCTTGTCATTTAAAATGGCTATAGCCTCCCCCTTCATGTCAACATCCCAACCTTTTAATTTTTGTCAAATACAAATTAACATGAACATGGTCAATGAAAATTTATCTTAACATTCTAAATGACAAAGTGTTGACATTTAACTGAATTTTTACACCTAGGATGGCCTATTGCTCCAGACCCTGACCACTGTTTGCAACTTCCCTTATGGGTAGTCACCTCCCCTACTGTGACTGCTCCTGTCCCTTCCTTCACTTTCTATAGCACACATTTAGAAGCAGCTTCAGCATGGAGGACATCATATAGCAATAAAAGGCAGTGCTGCTGTGAATCCCGCAACAGCTGAGACAATCAGGGTAAATCCACATGTGAATAGTTCCTCTCTTGCAGTCTTTGTGTGTTAGATTCAAATTTAAACAACAATTTTAAGGTACAATTCACTGCAGATTAGTGATGAGCGATTACGTTGACTATCGTCATCGGGTCGATAGTCGATATTGGCAATTATCAATAAGATATCCGATAGTCGATAATAGATTATCGCCGATGACCATTAAAGTCTATGGGAGAGGAACAACACCTTCATTCTTACACCCAAACAGGGATGGAGAAGCTGGAATTAACATCCGCAACAGTCAAAGGGATACGTGCTACATCTTAGGCAACCTGCATGACCCACAAATTAAAAAGTGCCAGAAGGCAGTATGATTTGAACCATCATTTTAATTGAACTGGACATTGACTATACCTGTCCTGGAACGCAGCATGAGCACCAAACCTGCATGACCCCAGATTAAAAAATGCCGGAAAAAGGAGTCTTTCAACCACCATTTTAGTTGAACTGGACATTGACTATACCTGTTCTGTCCCACAATATGACCATTAAACCTGTCTGACCAACAGATTAAAACGTGCTGGGAAAAAGAGTCTTTCAACCACCATTTTAGTTGAACTGGACATTGACTATACCTGTCCTGGACCGCAGTATGACCATTAAACCTGTCTGACCCCCAAATTAAAAAGTCCCGGGGAAAAGGAGTCTTTGAACCACCATTTTTTTAAAG
>JAODAL010025586.1:0-58358 GCA_025379985.1 Phyllomedusa bahiana | reverse complement strand
CGGGGGGTTTTGGGGGGGGCAGCGTGCGGTGATCTCGGGGGGCAGCGTGCGGTGATCTCGGGGGGCAGCGTGCGGTGACTTCGGGGGGCAGCGTGCGTGCGGTAACTTCGGGGGGCAGTGTGTGGTAACTTCGGGGGGCAGCGTCTCCTCAGTGTTTTCGCCGTCAGACGCTGCATTGTGCATTTACATTGTAGTGAAGAGAATGCGGAGAGTCTTGAGTGTAATTACACCACATATGCATCAATTGACACCTCATATTGCTTGACAAAACCCGTCACATCATTCTCTCACCCCAAACCAAAGTAAGAGATGCTGATGTCAATTGCACAAGTCTTCAGCTGCAGATTTTAACACCCCTCAAAAAGTTACAAAAAAAACCCAGCAAGCCCCACACCCCGCAGTCTGCCTGCTGCCGACATAGAGGCCTTTCTGTTCAGCAGACGGGCCCCGGACTAGTAAATTCAAGTGAGTGTTATTTGATTCGACAAACGTAGTCCGAGGCGCGGGCGCTGCTCGGCCGCTCCAGGCCGCACCGCAATGATAGATTTTTATTAACTGCTTCTGTTTTTATGAAGGATAATGAGAACCGTGTGTTTGGCCTCGCGAACAAAACTTGTGTGACCTTTTCTGTGACCCACCTGTTGTGCGTTCACCGAGCGTAATCCTAACCGTATGTGCGAGGGGTCTGGAGTATCGCAGCGTGTCAGCGCCCGCCAGGAGGAAACCTCATTTGTCTATTACCCCAACAGATGGAGAAAATCCCTGCCGCAGCCGCAGGACGAGCTGCAGACCTGATCTGAAGGGGGATAAAGAGCAATTTATGGAGATGTCACCACCGCTAATCTGCAGAGAATAACAGAGAGCGCATCCTGCCAGAGCTGCAGGCTATAGTGATGTACAGCCTTAGAGGCCTGGACTCCTCTGAAGAGTCCTGTGGTATCAGGTCCTGCCAGACCTACAGGCTATAGTGATGTACAGCCATAGGACCGGACTCCTCTGAGGAGTCCTGTGGTATCAGATCCTGCCAGAGCTGCAGGCTATAGTGATGTACAGCCAAAGAGGCCTGGACTCCTCTGAAGAGTCCTGTGGTATCAGATCCTGCCAGAGCTGCAGGCTATAGTAATGTACAGCCAAAGAGGCCTGGACTCCTCTGACGTGTCCTGTGGTATCAGATCCTGCCAGAGCTGCAGGCTATAGTGATGTACAGCCATAGAGGCCCGGACTCCTCTGAAGAGTCCTGTGGTATCAGATCCTGCCAGAGCTGCAGGCTATAGTGATGTACAGCCATAGAGGCCGGGACTCCTCTGAAGAGTCCTGTGGTATCAGATCCTGCCAGACCTACAGGCTATAGTAATGTACAGCCAAAGAGGCCTGGACCTCCTCTGAAGAGTCCTGTGGTATCAGGTCCTGCCAGACCTACAGGCATATAGTGATGTACAGCCATAGAGGCCTGGACTCCTCTGAAGAGTCCTGTGGGTATCAGGTCTGCCAGACCTACAGGCTATAGTGATGTACAGCCATAGAGACCCGGACTCCTCTGAAGAGTCCTGTGGTATCAGGTCCTGCCAGACCTACAGGCTATAGTGATGTACAGCCATAGAGACCTGGACTCCTCTAAAGAGTCCTGTGGTATCAGATCCTGTGAGGTGCGGCCCCTGCTCTAACCCCCGGGGCCCGGACTCCCCTGAAGAGTCCTGTGGTATCAGATCCTGCCAGACCTACAGGCTATAGTGATGTACAGCCATAGAGGCCTGGACTCCTCTGAAGAGTCCTGTGGTATCAGATCCTGCCAGACCTACAGGCTATGAGAGTACAGCCATAGAGGCCTGGATCTCTGAAGAGTCCTGTGGGTATCAGATCCTGCCAGACCTAAGGCTATAGTGATGTACAGCCATAGAGGCCTGGACTCCTTGAAGAGTCTATGGTATCAGATCTGCCAGAGCTGCAGGCTATAGTGATGTACAGCATAGAGGCCCGGACTCCTCTGAGAGTCCTGTGGTATCAGATCCTGTGAGGTGCGGCCCCTGCTCTGACCCCGGGGCCCGGATCCTCTGAAGAGTCCTGTGGTATCAGATCCTGCCAGAGCTGCAGGCTATAGTGATGTACAGCCATAGAGGCCCGGACTCCTCTGAAGAGTCCTGTGGTATCAGATCCTGCCAGACCTACAGGCTATAGTGATGTACAGCCATAGAGGCCTGGACTCCTCTAAAGAGTCCTGTGGTATCAGATCCTGCCAGACCTACAGGCTATAGTAATGTACAGCCATAGAGGCCCGGACTCCTCTGAAGAGTCCTGTGGTATCAGATCCTGCCAGAGCTGCAGGCTATAGTGATGTACAGCCATAGAGACCTGGACTCCTCTAAAGAGTCCTGTGGTATCAGATCCTGTGAGGTGCGGCCCCTGCTCTAACCCCCGGGGCCCGGACTCCCCTGAAGAGTCCTGTGGTATCAGATCCTGCCAGACCTACAGGCTATAGTAATGTACAGCCATAGAGACCCGGACTCCTCTGAAGAGTCCTGTGGTATCACGTCCTGCCAGACCTACAGGCTATAGTAATGTACAGCCATAGAGGCCCGGACTCCTCTGATTAGTGCTGTGTTATCATATCCTGTGAGGTGCGGCCCCTGCTCTGACCCCCGGGGCCCGTACTCCTCTGAGGAGTCCTGTGGTATCAGATCCTGCCAGATCTATAGGCTCTAGTGCTGTACAGCCATAGAGGCCCGGACTCCTCTGAAGAGTCCTGTGGTAGCAGAGCCTGTGAGGTGTGGCTCCTGCTCTGACCCCGGGGCCCGGACTCCTCTGAGGAGTCCTTTGGTATCAGATCCTGCCAGATCTATAGGCTATAGTACTGTACAGCCATAGAGGACCCGGACTCTTCTGAAGAGGTAGTGGTAGTGACCGGGTCAGAATGTTACACAGACAGCAGTGGTAGTGACAGGGTCAGAATGTTACACAGGCAGCAGTGGTAGTGACAGGGTCAGAATGTTACACAGACAGCAGTGGTAGTGACAGGGTCAGAATGTTACACAGACAGCAGTGGTAGTGACAGGGTCAGAATGTTACACAGACAGCAGTGGTAGTGACAGGGTCAGAATGTTACACAGACAGCAGTGGTAGTGACCGGGTCAGAATGTTACAACAGACAGCAGTGGTAGTGACGGGTCAGAATGTTACACGACAGCAGTGGTAGTGACCGGGTCAGAATGTTACACAGACAGCCAGTAGGTAGTGACAGGGTCAGAATGTTACACAGACAGCAGTGGTAGTGACAGGGTCTGAATGTTACACAGACAGCAGTGGTAGTGACAGGGTCAGAATGTTACACAGACAGCAGTGGTAGTGACCGGGTCAGAATGTTACACAGACAGCAGTGGTAGTGACAGGGTCAGAATGTTACACAGACAGCAGTGGTAGTGACAGGGTCAGAATGTTACACAGGCAGCAGTGGTAGTGACAGGGTCAGAATGTTACACAGACAGCAGTGGTAGTGACAGGGTCAGAATGTTACACAGGCAGCAGTGGTAGTGACCGGGTCAGAATGTTACACAGACAGCAGTGGTAGTGACAGGGTCAGAATGTTACACAGGCAGCAGTGGTAGTGACAGGGTCAGAATGTTACACAGTCAGCAGTGGTAGTGACCGGGTCAGAAAGTTACACATACAGACGTGGAAGTGACAGGGTCAGAATGTTACACAGGCAGCAGTGGTAGAGACCGGGTCAGAAAGTTACACAGACAGCAGTGGTAGTGACAGGGTCAGAATGTTACACAGACAGCAGTGGTAGTGACAGGGTCAGAATGTTACACAGACAGCAGTGGTAGTGACAGGGTCAGAATGTTACACAGACAGCAGTGGTAGTGACAGGGTCAGAATGTTACACAGACAGCAGTGGTAGTGACAGGGTCAGAATGTTACACAGACAGCAGTGGTAGTGACAGGGTCAGAATGTTACACAGACAGCAGTGGTAGTGACAGGGTCAGAATGTTACACAGACAGCAGTGGTAGTGACAGGGTCAGAATGTTACACAGACAGCAGTGGTAGTGACAGGGTCAGAATGTTACACAGACAGCAGTGGTAGTGACCGGGTCAGAATGTTACACAGACAGCAGTGGTAGTGACAGGGTCAGAATGTTACACAGACAGCAGTGGTAGTGACAGGGTCAGAATGTTACACAGGCAGCAGTGGTAGTGACAGGGTCAGAATGTTACACAGACAGCAGTGGTAGTGACAGGGTCAGAATGTTACACAGACAGCAGTGGTAGTGACCGGGTCAGAATGTTAACAGACAGCAGTGGTAGTGACGAGGGTCAGAATGTTACACAGACAGCAGTGGTATGTGACCGGGTCAGAATGTTACACAGACAGCTAGTGGTAGTGACTAGGGTCAGAATGTTACACAGACAGCAGTGGTAGTGACCGGGTCAGAATGTTACACAGACAGCAGTGGTAGTGACCGGGTCAGAATGTTACAAGACAGCAGTGGTAGTGACGGGTCAGAATGATTACACAGGCAGCAGTGGTAGTGACAGGGTCAGAATGTTACACAGGCAGCAGTGGTAGTGACAGGGTCAGAATGTTAAACAGACAGCAGGGTAGTGACCGGGTCAGAATGTTACACAGACAGCAGTGGTTGTGACAGGGTCAGAATGTTACACAAGACAGCAGTGGTAGTGACAGGGTCAGAATGTTACACAGACAGCAGTGGTAGTGACCGGGTCAGAATGTTACACAGACAGCAGTGGTAGTGACAGGGTCAGAATGTTACACAGCCAGCAGTGGTAGTGACAGGGTCAGAATGTTACACAGACAGCAGTGGTAGTGACAGGGTCAGAATGTTACACAGACAGCAGATGGTAGTGACAGGGTCAGAATGTTACACAGACAGCAGTGGTAGTGACCGGGTCAGAATGTTACACAGACAGCAGTGGTAGTGACAGGGTCAGAATGTTACACAGGCAGCAGTGGTAGTGACAGGGTCAGAATGTTACACAGACAGAAGTGGTAGTGACAGGGTCAGAATGTTACACGCAGCAGTGGAAGTGACAGGGTCAGAATGTTACACAGACAGCAGTGGTAGTGACAGGGTCAGAATGTTACACAGGCAGCAGTGGTAGTGACAGGGTCAGAATGTTACACAGACAGCAGTGGTAGTGACAGGGTCAGAATGTTACACAGGCAGCAGTGGTAGTGACAGGGTCAGAATGTTACACAGACAGCAGTGGTAGTGACCGGGTCAGAATGTTACACAGGCAGCAGTGGTAGTGACAGGGTCAGAATGTTACACAGACAGCAGTGGTAGTGACAGGGTCAGAATGTTACACAGACAGCAGTGGTAGTGACCGGGTCAGAATGTTACACAGACAGCAGTGGTAGTGACAGGGTCAGAATGTTACACAGACAGCAGTGGTAGTGACAGGGTCAGAATGTTACACAGACAGCAGTGGTAGTGACAGGGTCAGAATGTTACACAGACAGCAGTGGTAGTGAAGGGTCAGAATGTTACACAGACAGCAGTGGTAGTGACCGGGTCAGAATGTTACACAGCCAGCAGTGGTAGTGACAGGGTCAGAATGTTACACAGGCAGCAGTGGTAGTGACAGGGTCAGAATGTTACACAGGCAGCAGTGGTAGTGACCCAGTCGAGCGCATTCTCTGCAGCGTTTTATAGAAAATGATTTGTTAATCAAAAATAAACAGGGAAGTTGAGATTGGTGACATTTTCCTATGTCCTTATGGATAATTTGATAGTCAAATCTATTGATGGCAATGGATAGGTCGGAGCAGGGCCTGACGAGGGCGCAGTAACCCTGACGAGGGCCGGATGATGGGAGTGATACATTGTGTGTGATAGGGAGATTAGATTGTGAGCTCCTGGGGTCAGGGATGATGGGAGTGATACATTGTGTGTGATAGGGAGATTAGATTGTGAGCTCCTGGGGTCAGGGATGATGGGAGTGATACATTGTGTGATAGGAGATTAGATTGTGAGCTCCTGGGGTCAGGGATGATGGGAGTGATACATTGTGTGTGATAGGAGATTAGATTGTGAGCTCCTGGGGTCAGGGATGATGGGAGTGATACATTGTGTGTGATAGATTAGATTGTGAGCTCCTGGGGTGTGGGATGATGGGAGTGATACATTGTGTGTGATAGGAGATTAGATTGTGAGCTCCTGGGGTCAGGGATGATGGGAGTGATACATTGTGTGTGATAGGGAGATTAGATTGTGAGCTCCTGGGGTCAGGGATGATGGGAGTGATACATTGTGTGTGATAGGAGATTAGATTGTGAGCTCCTGGGGTCAGGGATGGTGGGAGTGATACATTGTGTGTGATAGGGAGATTAGATTGTGAGCTCCTGGGGTCAGGGATGATGGGAGTGATACATTGTGTGTGATAGGAGATTAGATTGTGAGCTCCTGGGGTCAGGATGATGGGAGTGATACATTGTGTGTGATAGGGAGATTAGATTGTGAGCTCCTGGGGTCAGGGATGATGGGAGTTATACATTGTGTGTGATAGGAGATTAGATTGTGAGCTCCTGGGGTCAGGGATGATGGGAGTGATACATTGTGTGTGATAGGGAGATTAGATTGTGAGCTCCTGGGGTCAGGGATGATGGGGGTGATATATTGTTGATTAGATTGTGAGCTCCTGGGGTCAGGGATGATGGGAGTGATACCCTGTGTGATAGGAGATTAGATTGTGAGCTCCTGGTGTCAGGGATGATGGGAGTGATACATTGTATGTGATAGGGAGATTAGATTGTGAGCTCCTGGTGTCAGGGATGATGGGGGTGATACATTGTGTGGTATAGGGAGATTAGATTGTGAGCTCCTGGTGCCAGGGATGATGGGAGTGATACATTGTGTGTTATAGGGAGATTAGATTGTGAGCTCCTGGGGTCAGTGATGATGGGGGTGATACATTCTGTGTGATAGGAGATTAGATTGTGAGCTCCTGGGGTCAGGGATGATGGGAGTGATACATTGTGTGTGATAGGAGATTAGATTGTGAGCTCCTTGTGTCAGGGATGATGGGAGTGATACATTGTGTGTGATAAGGAGATTAGATTGTGAGCTCCTGGTGTCAGGGATGATGGGGGTGATACATTCTGTGTGATAGGAGATTAGATTGTGAGCTCTGGGGTCAGGATGATGGGTGTGCTACATTTTGTGTGTTAGGGAGATTAGATTGTGAGCTCCTGGGGTCAGGGATGATGGGAGTGATACATTGTGTGTGATAAGGAGATTAGATTGTGAGCTCCTGGGGTCAGGGATGATGGGAGTGATACATTGTGTGTGATAGGAGATTAGATTGTGAGCTCCCTGGGTCATGCATGATGGGGGTGATACATTGTGTGTGATAGGGAGATTAGATTGTGAGCTCCTGGGGTCAGGGATGATGGTAGTGATACAGTGTGTGTGATAGTAAGATTAGATTGTGAGCTCCTGGGTCAGGGGTGATGGGAGTGATAAACTGTGTGTGATAGGGAGATTAGATTGTGAGCTCCTGGGGTCAGGGATGATGGGAGTGATAAACTGTGTGTGATAGGAGATTAGATTGTGATCTCCCGGGATCATGTATGAGTGGAGTGATCGTATGTGTAAAGCTATACTGAATACGTTGCCACTATGTAATCTGATGTTTCTGGCAGAGGCGTCCCTGTAGTCTCTGTCCTGTGGAGATTTCTGAGGCCCCGCTGGAGCCCGCTGCAGGGGGGAGATGATGACATTGGTTTCCCCGTTGCTGACTGTGAGGACCCGCGGGGTGGGGGCAGGGTCCTGTGGTGCCACGGTTGGGCGTCTGCTGGAGCCTCCTCTGGACCTCGGCCGATCGCTCCTGTGACATTTGTAACGTCTTCATGCAGAACCTAATGCTGTGTGATCGCAGCTCCAGGGAATGTTAATTCTGCCGGACAATGTGTTGTACCAGAAAGCAGATTCTTGCACTTTCCGTCTATTATTTTCCTATCGGGCGGCGAGATCTGTGGAGAGCGGTGCAGGAGGCGCCAACGCGGCGACCTCCGGGTGTTCTGTCCGTACGGGAGGGAACGCGGCGCCCGGTGCTGCGGCCAAATGGTTCCGATCCAGCAGGGGTCGGGGATTCTTTACTGTAAGAGCAGAGAGGTCCAGAAGCTCTGCGATTCCTGCCTGCTGCAGCGCACAGGACGGGGCTCTCTCAGGAGGTTAATGACCCCCGAGGTCCACCTCAATACAGGGATGGCTGCCCGGCCCGGCCTGCAATATGGAGGACAGCGGTTGTCCTAGTGTATCCATGGTGACCAGGCTGTCGGGAGCGTCCCGGCGCTGCCGTCCCCTCATGTAGCTGGAGGCCCCCATGACCCTAATGGTTCCCAATGTGACAGTGGTGGTGGCAGGCGCATGGCGATCACGGTGGTGCTGGTGGCAGGCGCATGGCGGTCACGGTGGTGCTGGTGGCAGGCGCATGGCGATCACGGTGGTGCTGGTGGCAGGCGCATGGCGGTCACGGTGGTGCTGGTGGCAGGCGCATGGCGGTCACGGTGGTGCTGGTGGCAGGCGCATGGCGGTCACGGTGGTGCTGGTGGCAGGCGCATGGCGGTCATGGTGGTGCTGGTGCCCGATGTGATGGTGGCGGCTGATGCCCGATGTGACGGTGGCGGCTGATGCCCGATGTGATGGTGGCGGCTGATGCCCGATGGTGGCGGCTGATGCCGAGGTGATGGTGGCGGCTGATGCCCGATGTGATGGTGGCAGCTGATGCCCGATGTGATGGTGGCGGCTGATGCCCGATGGTGGCGGCTGATGCCCGATGTGACGGTGGCGGCTGATGCCCGATGTGATGGTGGCTGCTGATGCCCGATGTGATGGTGGCGGCTGATGCCCGATGTGACGGTGGCGGCTGATGCCCGATGTGATGGTGGCGGCTGATGCCCGATGTGATGGTGGCGGCTGATGCCTGATGTGATGGTGGCGGCTGATGCCCGATGTGATGGTGGCGGCTGATGCCCGATGTGATGGTGGCGGCTGATGCCTGATGTGATGGTGGCGGCTGATGCCCGATGTGATGGTGGCGGCTGATGCGCGATGTGATGGTGGCGGTGATGCCCGATGGTGGCGGACTGATGCCCGATGTGACGGTGGCGGCTGATGCCCAATGTGTGGTGGCGGCTTTTGCCCGATGTGATGGTGGCGGCTGATGCCCGATGTGATGGTGGCGGCTGATGCCCAATGTGATGGTGGCGGCTGATGCCCGATGTGATGGTGGCGGCTGATGCCCGATGTGACGGTGGCGGCTGATGCCCGATGTGACGGTGGCGGCTGATGCCCGATGTGATGGTGGCGGCTGATGCCCGATGTGACGGTGGCGGCTGATGCCGATGTGATGGTGGGGTGATGCCGATGTGATGGTGGCGGCTGATGCCTGATGTGATGGTGTGCGGCTGATGCTGATGTGATGGTGGCGGCTGATGCCGATGTGATGGTGGCGGCTGATGCCGATGTGATGGTGGCGGCTGATGCCTGATGTGGATGTGGTCGGCTGATGCCCGATGTGATGGTGGCGCTGATGCCGATGTGATGGTGGCGGCTGATGCCCGATGTGATGGTGGCGGCTGATGCCCGATGTGATGGTGGCGGCTGATGCCCGATGTGATGGTGGCAGCTGATGCCCGATGTGATGGTGGCGGCTGATGCCTGATGTGATGGTGGCAGCTGATGCCAGATGTGATGGTGGCGGCTGATGCCCGATGTGTTGGTGGCGGGTGATGCCCAATGTGATGGTGGCGGCTGATGACCGATGGTGGCGGCTGATGCCCGATGTGATGGTGGCGGCTGATGCCCGATGGTGGCGGCTGATGCCCGATGTGATGGTGGCGGCTGTTGCCCGATGTGATGGTGGCGGCTGATGCCCGATGGTGGGGCATGATGCCGATGTGATGGTGGCGGCTGATGCACGATGTGATGGTTGGCGGCTGATGCCGATGGTGCGGCTGATGCCGATGTGACAGTGGCGGCTGATGCCCGATGTGATGGTGGCGGCTGATGCCGATGTGACGGTGGCGGCTGATGCCCGATGTGATGGTGGCGGCTGATGCCGATGTGACAGGTGGCGGCTGATGCCGATTTGATGGTGGCGGCTGATGCCCGTATGTGATGGTGGGGCTGATGCCGATGGTGTCGGCTGATGCCCGATGTGATGGTGGCGGCTGATGCCCGATGTGATGGTGGCGGCTGATGCCCGATGTGACGGTGGCGGCTGATGCCCGAGGTGATGGTGGCGGCTGATGGCAGATGGTGGCGGCTGATGCCCGATGTGATGGTGGCAGTGATGCCCGATGTGATGGTGGCGGCTGATGCCCGATGTGATGGTGTGCGGCTGATGCCGATGGTGGCGGCTGATGCCCGATGTGACTGGTGGCAGCTGATGCCCGATGTGATGGTGGCGGCTGATGCACGATGTGATGGTGGCGGCTGATGCCGATGTGAAACGGTGGAGGTGATGCCCGATGTGATGGTGGCGGACTGATGCCCGATGTGTGGCGGGCTGATTGCCCGATGTGATGGTGGCGGCTTGATGCCCGATGTGACTGGTGGCAGTAGGATGCCCGATGTGATGGTGGCGGCTGATGCCGATGTGATGGTGGCGGCTGATGCCGATGTGACGGTGGGGCTGATGCCCGATGGTGGCGGCTGATGCCCGATGTGATGGTGGGGCTGATGCCGATGATGACTTGGTGGAGGCTGATGCTCCGATGGTGTGGCGGGTGCTTGCCACGATTGTGTATGGTGTCGGCTGAGCCTGATGTGATGGTGGCAGCTGATGCCCGATGTGCCGGTGGGGGCTGGATGCCCGATTGTGAGGGTGGCGCTGAGCCGATGTGATGGTGGCGGCTGGTGCCCGATGTGATGGTGGCCTGCTGGTGCCCTGTGTGATGGTGGCGCTGATGGCCGATGTGATGTGGCGGCTGAGACCAATGTGAGGGTGGCGGCTGATCCGAGGGGGTGATTGCCGAGTTGTGTGTGGCGGCTGATCCCACCGATCGTGCGCTGATGCGGGGATGGGGATGGGGGGCGGATGATGCCCGATGGATGGGGTGATGCCCGATGTGACGGTGGCGGCTGATTGCCCGATGTGATGGTGGCGGCTGATGCCCGATGGTGGCGCTATCCCCGATGTGATGGTGGCGGTGATGCCGATGGTGGCGGTTTGTTTGCCGATGTGACGGTGGGGCTGATGCCGATGGTGGCGCTGATGCCGATGTGATGGTGGCGGCTGATGCCCGATGTGATGGTGGCAGGCTGATGCGTCCAGATGTGAGGTGGCGCTGATGCCCGATGTGACGGGTGGCGCTGATGCCCAGATGTGCATGGTGGCGGCTCGATGCCGATGGTGGAGTGTGTGCACGATGTGATTGGTGGCGGCTGATGCCGAGTGACGGTGGCGGCTGATGGCTCGATGGGATGGGTGGTGGCTGTGCCCGATGTGATGGTGGCGGCTGATGCCCAATGTGATGGTGGCGGCTGATGCCCGATGGTGGCGGCTGATGCCCGATGGTGGCGGCTGATGCCCGAGGTGATGGTGGCGGCTGATGCCCGATGGTGGCGGCTGATGCCCGATGTGACGGTGGCGGCTGATGCCCGATGTGACGGTGGCGGCTGATGCCCGATGGTGGCGGCTGATGCCCGATGTGATGGTGGCGGCTGATGCCCGATGTGATGGTGGCGGCTGATGCCCGATGTGACGGTGGCAGCTGATGCCCGATGTGATGGTGGCGGCTGATGGCCGATGGTGGCGGCTGATGCCCGCTGGTGGCGGCTGATGCCCGATGGTGGCGGCTGATGCCCGATGTGATGGTGGCGGCTGATGCCCGATGTGATGGTGGCGGCTGATGCCGATGTGATGGTGGCGGCTGATGGCCGATGGTGGCGGCTGATGCCCGATGGTGGCGGCTGATGCCCGATGGTGGCGGCTGATGGCCGATGTGATGGTGGCGGCTGATGCCCGATGTGATGGTGGCGGCTGATGCCCGATGGAGCGTGGTGTGGGTGGCGGCTGATGCCCGATGGTGGCGGCTGATGCCCGATGTGACGGTGGCGGCTGATGCCCGATGTGATGGTGGCGGCTGATGCCCGATGTGATGGTGGCGGCTGATGCCCGAGGGTGGGGCGCTGATGGCCGATGTGCGGTGAGCGTGAGGGCCCGATGGTGATGGTGGCGGCTGATGCCCGATGGTGGCGGCTGCTGCCCGATGGGATGGTGGCGGCTGATGCCCGATGTGATGGTGGCGGCTGATGCCCGATGGTGGCGGCTGATGCCCGATGTGATGGTGGCGGCTGATGGCCGATGGTGGCGGCTGATGCCCGATGTGACGGTGGCAGCTGATGCCCGATGTGATGGTGGCGGCTGATGCCCGATGTGATGGTGGCGGCTGATGCCCGATGGTGGCGGCTGATGCCCGATGGTGGCGGCTGATGGCAGCTCACGTGCGGTGACTCGCAGGGGCGCTCTGCAGATGCAATCCTGGCAGTGTCTCTCGTGCTCTTTGATGTGATTCCAGGATGGCACCAGAGGAGCCTCGTGACGGGACAAGTCTGCGGCCGCGCTCCTGGGAGCTGCTATTGTCCTCACATTACATTGTGTTTAATCAGAAAATCATTGTGGGGAGCAGCGCTTAACCCTGCACTTGCCAGCCAGGCCCCGCATGTACAGGATCGGGCCCCGCGTGTACAAGGCCCCCGCATGTACAAGGCCCCCGCATGTACAGGGCCCCCAGATGTACAGGATCGGGCCCCCCGTGTACAGGGTCAGGCGCCGCTCCAGGCAGACGTGTCATAATGCTCTGCAGAACCAGATTACACCGCTGATCCCTCACACACTGCAGATGCGGCCACAATCCCGGATCAGGAGCCATCACTGACTGATGATATCTGGGAAAGCCGGGGCGGATAGGACCCCGACCTGCACAGGAGAGGCTGCTCTGTCCCTGCAGGACCCCTGGAAAGCTGGGGCGGATAGGACCCCGACCTGCACAGGAGAGGCTGCTCTGTCCCTGCAGGACCCCTGGAAAGCTGGGGCGGATAGGACCCCGACCTGCACAGGAGAGGCTGCTCTGTCCCTGCAGGACCCCTGGAAAGCTGGGGCGGATAGGACCCCGACCTGCACAGGAGAGGCTGCTCTGTCCCTGCAGGACCCCTGGAAAGCTGGGTGACGCAATATGGCCGCCTTTGCTCCTGAAGGGGGCTCAGTTTGCAGTCACCGGGCTCCTTTGTTCCCGAATAAACCGTAAACGCGCTCATGTTTAGAGCAAACAATAAAAATCAACTACCTGAGCGCCAGCAGCGAGATCTACTGACCTGCACCCGCCGCGTCACCCAGCTTTCCCAGTGCCCTGAATCTGGCCTCCCGTGATGGGTCTCATGAGCCGGGGTTACATGTGGTAGATAACCCTCCTGATGCCAGATCCGGCGATCCCCAGCGCCCTCATCAGCTGTCCCTGGCGCCCCGTCAGCTGTCCCTGGCCCCCATCAGCCGTCCCTGGCGCCCCGTCAGCCGTCCCTGGCGCCCCCGTCAGCCGTCCTGGCGCCTCGTCAGCCGTCCCTTGGCGACACGTCAGCCGTCCTGGCACCCCCGTCAGCTGTCCCTGGGCCCCGTCAGCCGTCACTGGCCCCCCCCCACCACGGTCAGCCGTCACTGGCCCCGTTCAGCCGTCCCTGGCCCCCGTCAGCCGTCCCTGGCCCCCCGTCAGCCGTCCCTGGCCTCCGTCAGCCGTCCCGGGCCCCCCGTCAGCCGTCCCTGGCCCCCGTCAGCCGTCCCTGGCCCCCGTCAGCCGTCCCTGGCCCCCCGTCAGTCCGTTGGCCCCCGTCAGCCGACCCTTGGGACCATGTCAGCAGTCCCTGGCCCCACGTCAGCCGTACCTGGCCCAGTTCAACGTCCCTGGCCCCCGTCAGCGTCCTGGATGTCAGCCGTCCCGGCCACCGTCAGCCGTCCTGGCCCCGTCAGCCGTCATGGCCCCCGTCAGCCGTCCCTGGCACATGTCAAGCCGTCCCTGGCCCCTCTGGTCAAGCCGTCCATGGCCCCCCGTCAGCCGCTCCTGGCACATGTCAGCGTCCTGGCCCCATCAGCCGTCCCTGGCCCCAGTTCAGCTGTCCCTGGCGCCCCGTCAGCCGTCCTGGCGCCCCTGTCAGCTGTCCCTGGCGCCCCCGTCAGCCGTCCTGGCCCAATCAGCCGTCCCTGCCCACCCCCCCCCCACCCCCGTCAGCCGTCACCTGGGCCCCGTCAGCTGTCCCTGGCGCCCCGTCAGCTGTCCCTGGCCCCCATCAGCCGTCCCTGGCCCCCCCTGTCAGCCGTCCCTGGCCCCCGTCAGCCGTCCCTGGCGCCCCGTCAGCTGTCCCTGGCGCCCCGTCAGCCGTCCCTGGCGCCCCTGTCAGCTGTCCCTGGCGCCCCGTCAGCCGTCCCTGGCCCCGTCAGCGCCCTGGCGCCCGTCAGCCGTCCTGGCCCCTGTCAGCTGTCCCTGGCGCCCCCGTCAGCGTCCCTGGCCCCCATCAGCCGTCCTGGGCCCCCCCCCCCGTCAGCCGTCCCTGGCCCCCGTCAGCCGTCCCTGGCCCCCGTCAGCCGTCCCTGGCGCCCCGTCACGTCCTGGCACCAGTCAGCCGTCCCTGGCCCCCGTCAGCCGTCCCTGGCG
The DNA here is from genome assembly GCA_025379985.1 of Phyllomedusa bahiana. Lineage (NCBI taxonomy): Eukaryota > Metazoa > Chordata > Amphibia > Anura > Hylidae > Phyllomedusa > Phyllomedusa bahiana. The sequence continues at coordinate 43,691 of JAODAL010025586.1, read as the reverse complement.
CCCGTCAGCCGTCCCTGGCGCCCGTCCGCCGTCCCTGGCCCCCCGTCAGCCGTCCCTGGCACCCGTCAGCCGTCCTGGCACATGTCACCGTCCCTGGCCCCCCGTCAGCCGTCCCTGGCCCCCCCCGTCAGCCGTCCCTGGCCCGTCAGCCGTCCCTGGCCCCCGTCAGCGTCCCTGGCCCCCGTCAGCCGTCCCTGGCACATGTCAGCCGTCCCTGGCCCCCGTCAGCTCCTGGCCCCCGTCAGCCGCCCCTGGCACATGTCAGCCGTCCCTGGCCCCCGTCAGCCGTCCCTGGCCCCCGTCAGCCGTCCCTGGCCCCCGTCAGCCGTCCCTGGCGCCCCCGTCAGCCGTCCCTGGCACATGTCAGCCGTCTCTGGCCCCCTTCAGCCGTGCCTGGCCCCCCGTCAGCCGTCCCTGGCCCCCCGTCAGCCGCCCCTGGCACATGTCAGCCGTCCCTGGCCCCCCGTCAGCCGTCCCTGGCCCCCATCAGCCGTCCCTGGCCCCCATCAGCCGTCCCTGGCACATGTCAGCCGTCCTCGTGTCGTCTCCGTTTCATGCCGATGCATTGAACCCTTTTTGCAGCAGATTTGTTGTTGTTGGTGCCTGACCCCCGATTTCGGCTGTGCCCCCTCCCCGACCTCTGTGCTCCGGACTGTGGCTGTCTCACCGGTGTTTGTGCTCGTCTGCTCATGTGCGTCTCGCGCAAGGGAGTCACTCTTCATGAAATCCCATACAGGCAGCCCGCCCGGCTGTGACGTGTGGCCGCATCGCTTCTCCTCACTTTCTGTAAGTACCAAACACGTTACCTGCTTAGACCTGATGTGGACAGAGGACGATGTGGTGGATGTGTGAGGATGCTGCATGTACGGGGCACCCTGGGCAAAGTGGCCCCCAGTGCCCGGGGTGGAGGCGCCCGCAGGGCTGCGCTGGAGGAGGACTTGGGGCTCAGTGCCAGGCGGCTGCTTCCAAAGCTGAAAGGGCGTACTCTGGTGTGGTATGAAGTGGGCTCTACGGCTCCGCTGAGGAGGGAGCAGGGAAAAGGAGAACGCAAAGGCTCTCTTACAGCAATGGATGGGGGAGCAAAAGTCTTCTCAGCAGCACAGAGTATTTCAGGGGAAGTGTGCTGATCCTGTGGAAGGTCAGAGACTGAGTGCTATATAGTGACAAAGCCAAGTTCCCTGAGCAGCACAAAGTATTTCAGAAGTAGAGTGTGCTGTTGAGGGGACATAGCTCCTTTACTATATAACACTCAGGATCAGCACAGAGTATTTCAGGGGAAGTGTGCTGATCTTGTGGAAGATCACAGCTTAATCTATAGTAAAAGAGCAAACACTTCTCAGCAGCAGCAAAGAGTTGTAATGTTTCAGGGAGATTAATGTTGTTGATCCTGGGTCTGGAAGGTTCACAGAATGTTCTTTATGATAAAAGGAGCCAGATGTCTCCTCTCTAGTGCGCAGCCGAGAGTATTTGTCAGAATGATGAGTTTACGTAGGACTACTGTTGGTTATATAGTGAGAAGAGGAGCGCTCATATCACCTCGGCAAACAGCAGAGCAGGAAGATGTTTGTCAGTGGAAGATGAGTGTTTGTGTGATCTTGTGTGGAAGGAGCAGGGTCCTGCAGCAGCACAGAGTGTTTCAGTGCATTTGTGGCCCATGTTATCCTAGTGCTGGCGCTGCCTGCTATGACGGACCTTTGTTTGAGATGGAAGTGGAGTCATCTGGTGTATGGGCGTCGCGTTTTCCAGCCCGCACTGATCCTCTTGTCGCACACAGGACGGGGGACAGAGTCTCCTTAGAGTGAGTATTTGTTGAGTGTGAATTCGGGGCGAGGAAGAGTACTTTTTGTAGAGTGTTTTGTGTTTTGTTGTCATATTCATATGCAGTTAGAACATGGACTGTGGCGCAGACGCTCTAGGGTTTCTGTATGTGTCCGCGCAGTGGGTGTGCATGCTGGTACTGATGTGCTCTACGCCCCCGATAGGACGTGGGCTTCCATCGGCAGTCTGATCCCGCTTGGGTGCATGGTTCTCAGACTTAGGGGTCTGCGCATCGACCCCTCGGGTTGTCTGTAATCCACGGTGCTGGTGGGGTCGAACATAGATTTGCAGGTCACAGTCTTGCGGCATATCGGTTTTCCTTTGATTCTCGTCGTTTCTACTCTATCTGTGGTGCTGGGTTGCGGTCATACAGCTGCGGCACCATCTCGGTTCTGTGAGATTCCGACCTTGTGGTAGCTGCAGTCGCAGGTCTACAGCTGCGTCCTCAGTTGCTGTTCGGAGTCGGGTGCTTGGTGTCGGTCACAGCGCCTGAAGGCCTCCGTGTTCTGATCGGCTGTGTGTGTGCTGTGCTGGTAACAGCCTGCGTCTCTCGCAGTTTTGATCCACTCGGTGCTGGTTGCGCGTGTCACTCTCAGGCTGCCGGGCGATCAGTTATGTATCCGACGCGGTGTGGTGCAGGTCTACTCTCAGCTGCGACCGGCACCTCGAGCTCCTGATCCACGACGGTGCTGGAGCGTTGGTCAGACAGTCTGCTCCTGGCTCTCTGCTTTGATCACGTCTTGTGGTGCTGGTGCTCCGGTTCACAGCTGCCCACAATGGCCCGCTCGGATGTGCTGATCCACATGGTTTTTAGGGGTGTGTGGGAGTGGGGGGTTCCGGTCACATCTGCGGCCCCGGTTCTGATCCACGGTGCTGGTGGTGCGGTCACAGCTGCGGCCTCGGCTCTGATCCACTGTGGTGCTGGTGCGGTCACAGCTCTGTTCGGTTCTGATCCGCTGTGGTGCCGTCGGTTCGGTTCTGGTCGAGTTTGGTGGGTGGGCTGGAGCGGTCACAGCTCGGCTTCGGTTCTGTCCGCAGTAGCGTGCTGGGTGTGGCTATACGGGGAGTCACTGAGCTCGAGTTCGGTTCTGATCCGCTGTGGTGCCGTCGGTTCGGTTCTGATCCACGGTGCTGGTGGTGCAGTCACTGCTGCGGCCTCGGTTCTGATCCACGGTGTTGGTGGTACTTTCCTTGCGCGTCACTGCTGCGGGCTCTCGGTGTTGCTGATCGGCGCTCGCGCTGTTTGGCTGTGGTGGAAGTGGGGCGGTCACAGCTGCGCGCGGGGCAGCGCATCGGTTCTGGATTCCGCTGGTGGTGCTTGTTTGACTCCTCGTCACCGATGCGTTGGCGGTGACGGGGCTGATCCGCTGTGGTGCTGTGTGGGCATATGTGATACTCGCTCACATTGATGTCAATTGGCTCTCGGTTCTGATCCGCGGTGGTGGTGGTGCTTTTTGGTCAGCCGCTGCGGCCGCTCGGCTCTGATCCACGGTTGCTGGTGCTCTAATGTGTCACAGCTGCTCTCGGTCACTCGGTTATGATCGCTGTGGGGTGTGGTTGCGGTACTACAGCTGCGCCTTGGTTCTGAAACCATGGTGGGGCGTTTGTGTGTACCGCGGTCCACAGCTGCCGGCCTCGGCTGTCTGTTCCAAGCTTGTCGGGTGCTACGTTGTGTTTCGGTTCTGATCAGCTGTTGTTGTAGGTCGGTTCTTGATTCGAACTGTGGTGTGGTCGGTTCTGATCCACGCTGTGGTGACTCGGTATGCGAGTACACAGGTCAGTTCGGTTTCTGTTCCGCTTTGTTTTCGCGCGGTTGGTTCTGGTTCTGATGCCGCCTGTTGGAGGTGGTCTTGGTGCGGCTCTGGTCAACAGGTCGCGGTTCGGTGCTGATTGCCTCTGCTAGTGCTGGATGCGGTATCTCTGATCTCGCTTGATGGTGCTCTTGGTGCTGGATCGGTTTGGTTCTAGATCCGCGCGGGGGTGCTGGGTTGCTCTCGGTTTCGGTTTGGTTACATGGATCTGCTTAGTAGGTGCTCGGTTGCGGTCGGTTGGTTCTATCCGCTGTGGTGCTGGTACGCGGTGGTTTGTTCTGACTCGCTCGCGTTTGTGGTGTGGGTAGTGGGGTGGCGGTGACGGTTGGTTATTGAGAATCGGCGATAGTCGGTGTGTGAGTGCTCCGGAGTTCGTGTGTTGGTTGATTACCGCCGCTCGTAGGTGGGTTGCGGTGGTGCGTCGGTTTGGTTCTGACCGCCTTCATGTGGTGCTGGTGCGGTCGGTTTGGTTCTGATCCTCGGTGGTGCTGGCTCTGTCGGTTTGGTTCTGATCCGCTGTGGTGCTGGTGCGGTTGGTTCGGTTCTGATCCGCTGTGGTGCTGGTGCGGTCGGTTTGGTTCTGATCCGCTGTGGTGCTGGTGCGGTCGGTTCGGTTCTGATCCGCTGTGGTGCTGGGAGTCGGCGGATCGGCTTTGGTTCCAGATCCGCTGTGGTGTGCGTGGGGAGAGTGATTGAGCGGGGTTGGCGGGTTCGGTTGGGTTCTGTAGTGGTGCGCTGGGGGGTGCTGGTGTGTGGCGGTCGGGGTTTGTGTGTTCTGCATGGTGTGCCGCTGTTTGGTGGACTTGGTTTTGTTGGTGTTTCAGTCTGGGTCGGTTTGGTTGTCGGATCTCTCGCTGTGTCGGGTGGCTGGGTGCGGTGGTCCTGGCGGTTTGTTTGTCTTGATCCGCTGTGGGTGCTAGGTGGTGGTTCAGGTGTTGGTTCTGAGTACGCTGTGGTGCTGGGTGAGCTGGTTGGGTTGGTTCTGATCCGCAGGGGTGGTGTGCGGCTCGGTATCGGTTCGGTTCTGTATCCGCAGGGGGTTGCTGGGATGCTCGGTGGGGTGAATCGGTTTTTGATCCGCTGTGGTGCTGGTGCGGTCGGTTTGGTTCTGATCGGTGTTTTGGGTGGCTGTGTGGCGCGGTCGTGGTTTGTGGTTGTCCTGAGTGTTGGCCGCTGGTGGTGTGGCGGGGTTGGGGGTCGGCGCAGGGTGGGGTCGTTCTCGGGTTGTGGGTTTTTGTCGTTTATTTGTTTATAATCGCGCTTGTGGGTTGCTGGTAAAATTGTGGGCGGTCGCGCGCCAGTACGGGTTCTGAATGCCGTGGTGCTGCGGGTGCTGGTTCGCGGTTTGGGGTTGTGATGGCCGCTGTGGTGCGGTCGGTTTGGTTCTGATCCGCTGTGGTGGTGGTGCGGTCTGTTGTGTGCTGTTCCGATGTGGTGCTGGCACGGTCGGTTTGGTTCTGATCCGCTGTGGTTGCTGGTAGCGGTTGCGTTCGGTTTGTTGATCCGCTGTGGTGTGGTCGCGGGTGTTTTCGGTGTTGTGATACGCGGTGTGTGGATGTGCTGGTGCGGTCGGTTCGTTCTGATCGCTGATGTGTGGCCTGGTGCGGTCGTTTGGTTCTGATCTGCATGTGGTGCGTGGTGCGTCGGTTTGGTTCTGATCCGCTGTGGTGCTGGTGCGGTCGGTTTGGTTCTGATCCGCTGTGGTGCTGGTGCGGTCGGTTCGGTTCTGATCCGCTGTGGTGCTGGTGCGGTCGGTTTGGTTCTGATCCGCTGTGGTGCTGGTGCGGTCGGTTCGGTTCTGATCCGCTGTGGTGCGGTTGGTTTGGTTCTGATCCGCTGTGGTGCTGGTGCGGTCGGTTTGGTTCTGATCCGCAGGGGTGCTGGTGCGGTCGGTTCGGTTCTGATCCGCAGGGGTGCTGGTGCGGTTGGTTCGGTTTTGATCCGCTGTGGTGCTGGTGCGGTCGGTTTGGTTCTGATCCGCTGTGGGTGCTGGTGCGGTGCAGTTTGGTGTCGGTGAGACCGCTCCTATTGGTGACGTGGTCCGCGCTGGGGGTCTGGTGCTTTCTGGGTTGCGGTGTATCGCCTGTTGGTGGCTGGTCGCGGTCAGTTCGGTTCTCGATCACGTGGTTGCTGGTGCGGTTCGGTTTGCGTTATGACCGCTGTGGTGCTGGTTCGGTTCTGCAATCCGCTGTTGGTGCTGGTGCGGATTGGTTCGGTTTGTCCACTAGTCGGAGTCGCTAGGTGCGGGTGGTTTGGTTCGGATCCGCTGTGGTGCTGGTGTGTGTAGTTTGGTTCTGTCGCTGTGGTGGTAGAAGGGGGGCGTGGGTTCGCGGCTGTTCGGTTGTGACTGGATTGTCCGCGCTGTGTGGGTGCTGGTGGGTGGGGGTTCGGTTTTTCTGGTTTGATGCCGCGCTTGGGGTGCGGTCGGTTCGGTTCTGATCCGCTGTGGTGCTGGTGCGGTCGGTTCTGATCCGCTGTGGTGCTGGTGCGGTCACAGCTGCGGCCTCGGTTCTGATCCGCTGTGGTGCTGGTGCGGTCTCAGCTGCGTCCTCCGTTCTGATCCGCTGTGGTGCTGGTGCGGTCGGTTCGGTTCTGATCCGCTGTGGTGCTGGTGCGGTCGGCTCGGTTCTGATCCGCTGTGGTGGTGGTGATAGAGAGGGACGGTCAGTGGTATCTGATCCGCTGTGTTGATGTACGCGGGTGTGGGTTCGGATGGTCGGTTTCTGATCGCTGTGGTGCTGGTAGCCGTTCGGTATCGGTTCTGATCCGCTGTGGTGCTGGTGGGGATCGGTATGATCGCTGTGGTGCGGTCGGTTCGGTTCTGTTCCGCTGTGGTGTGGTGCGGTCGGTTCGGTTCTGATCCGCTGTGGTGTGGTGCAGGTCGGTTTGGGTCTGATCCGTGGGGTGCTGGTGGGTCAGGTTTTGGTTCTTGATCGCTGTGGTGCATGGTGCGCGTCGGTTCGGTTCTGATCGCTGCTGGTGCTGGTCGCGGCTCGGTTCTGTCCGCTAGGGGTGCGTGGTGGTGGGGCTAGGGGGGTCGGTGTTCTTGTGAGATACGGCGCTGTGGTGTGGTTCGCGGGTTCGGTTATGATACCGCTGTGTGGACTTGGTGGTGCGCGAGCGCGGGTTCGGTGTGTCGTTGTATCTCGCCTTGGTGTTGGTTGCTGGTGCGGGGGGAGTGGTTTCGGGTGTTTCTTGTGGGTACTGATCCGCCTGGTGGTGGTGGCCGTGCGCGGTGATCGGTGTCGCCTGATCCGGCTGGTGGTGGTGCTGGTTATGTGCGTGAGGAGTCGTTCGCGGGTTCGTGTGAGGATGTCGCATGTGGTGGCTCGGTTGGGTTGGTTGTGTATGACCGCGCGGTGTGGTTGTGGTGCACGGGTCGGTTCTGATTCCGCGCTCTGTTGGTTGCGGGTGGCGGGTCGGGTTCTGATCCGCTGTGGTGCTGGTTCGGTTCTGATCCGCTGGGGTGCTGGTGCGGTCGGTTCTGATCCGCTGTGGTGCTGGTGCGGTCGGTTCGGTTCTGATCCGCTGTGGTGCTGGTGCGGTCGGTTCTGATCCGCTGTGGTGCTGGTGCGGTCGGTTCGGTTCTGAGATCCGGGCTTGTGGTACTGGGTGGGTGGTCGGGTTGCGGGGGTTTGAGTATGATCCAGATCTGTGGGTAAGGGGCGCGGGGGATTCGGGTGTGTTCGTGTTCTGGATCCGGCTGGGGGTGCTGGGGGTGCGCGCGGGTCGGTGTCGGATTCTGAGATGTTCGGCTTGTGGTGCGCGTTGGGTTTGAGTTTTCGCTTGATCGCGCTCGCTGTGGTGCTGGTACCCGGGAACGTCGCAGTTCGGTTCGTGATCCCGCTGTGTGGGTGAAGGTGGAGCTGGTACGCGGGCTTCTGATCGCTGTGGGGGTGCATTGGTGCGTTCGTTGGTGTTCTGATGCCCGCAGGGGGTGGCGTTGGTTGCGGTCGTTTCTGATCCGCTGTGGTGCTGGTGCGGTCGGTTCGGGTCTGATCCGCTGTGGTGCTGGTGCGGTCGGTTCTGATCCGCGCTGTGGTGCTGGTGCGTTCGGTTCTGATCCGCTGTGGTGCTGGTGCGGTCGGTTCGGTTCTGATCCGCTGTGGTGCTGGTGCGTTCGGTTCTGATCCGCTGTGGTGCTGGTGCGGTCGGTTTGGTTCTGATCCGCTGTGGTGCTGGTGCGGTCACAGCTCGGTTCGGCCGCTCATTTACCTGACACAACCCCGGCAGTTGATGTCAGTGATTCATTGTTATTGCTGAGTGACTGTAAGCTGAGTCCGGGCAGGAGGGACGCACATGACACCGCAGCCGGGGGGCGCTATTTCCACGCCAACCTCACGCGACATAACTAACCCTCCGGACTGCTGCTGTTTCTGCGCGCAACCCAAAACCCACCAGCCACCCCCCACCGATCGGCCCCCAGCTGTAAGTTACACACTGAAATCCGAGGAGATATGCGTGTGAATAGACGTACATACAGGGCCGCAGACCTATTCCGCTCATAGCAGCTCCGCCTTCCTTCCACATTCTCGCGTAACCCCCCCCCCACGCCCCGCCGCGGATGCCCCCTTGTCATGCTCAATGCTCACCTGTTCCTGTCCTATTATTTATGTCACCGGCGGCTAAAGATTTGTTTCCCCCCTCAACTGGTGGCCCCTAACCAATCACCACCAAACTACCGCCGCGTGATAGGAAGACGGCCGGGCCGGGCTAATGTGTCTCAGAGACGGACCCTGCGAAATCACACAGCACAGGACACATCCAGAGCTGCATGCACAACTCTGCCTGTCCAGCACGGATACCAGGGCAGCCTGGGAGCTTGCTGGATATCGGCTGAATTGTGATTGCTGCTCCGGCTGATCCCTCTGTGTTCGGCCATGTTTCGTGTTGTTCTGATGACCTCACGGTGTGAATCCTCTGGGCTCGGCCGTGGTCACAGCTCGTTACTGACACTTGCGGCCGGTTTGCAGTTGTGCTCCCTCCACAACGTTTGGGCAGGCGGAGCGAGCCCCTGGTGCAGCGGGGCTCTGGCGCCCACCGGCTAGGCGGCTGTGTGCGCTGTCAGCCGCCTGATTTATAAGGTGCAGCGTCTCATTCACATGCAGCAGAGCCGGGGATTTATATGAAGAATGAGGAGCCGCGTCATGTGCAGGCGGAGGGGCGGCCAGACGCTGGTGGTCCGCAATGACCTCACCGGGCGCCCCCGCAGCAGCTCCTGTGTCACCTCAAAGCTTATTACTGATGTCATCACATGCTAACGCATCAAGAGCACTCCCGACGGGCCGCGATCTCAATCTGCAGGCAGAAGGGCCCAGCCCAGCAAGGCTTACAATGCTTACATAACCTGAGTCAACTCGGGTAATAACTCTTGTCAGGCTCTACCTATCACTTCCTGTTTGTCTGCGCAAGACGAGGTAGGAGGAGCGCTCACGATGGTCTGCAGATCTGTAGCAACGAGAGACATACTGCAGTATGTAAATAATCTTGCAGGATATTTACTATATATACATTGTACCCAGGACCGGTAGTGGATGACTCTCGATACGCGTCCTGCACGCCTCTCGTCACGAGCAGGGATCACTGGGTTACATAATCTGGACAACCGGACTTTGTATCCACTATGTATGTTGCAGGCATGTAGAGGACACCGCGTCAATGGTACTGCTAAGATGTCTGTAACCTGAGAGCGACACTGGTGCTCAAATATATATATCCTGCCAGGAATATATCACTATGTTAATCTGGGCAGGAGGGTTAGAGGAACGTGGTATCTGCCGATCTGTAAGAGAGGACAGTGGTGTAATAATCTCGCCAGGTATATCATATGTATCTGTCAGGAGGTATCTATCCATCTTCCTCTCTCTCTTTCTCTCTCTGCCTCTCTCTCTTCCTTCCTCTTTCTCTCTCTTCCTCTCTCTCCCTCTCTCTCTCTTCATCTCTCTCTTTATTTCTCTTTCTCTCTCTCCCTCTCTCTCTTCCTTCCTCTTTCTCTCTCTTCCCCTCTCTCTTCCTTCCTCTTTCTCTCTCTTCCCCTCTCTCTTCCTTCCTCTTTCTCTCTCTTCCCCTCTTCTCTCTCTTCCTCCCTCTCTTCTCTCTCCTCCCTGTCTCTCTTCCTTCCTTTTTCTCTCTCTTCCCCACTCTCTCCCTTCATCTTTCTCTCTCTTCCCCCCCCTCTCTTCGCTTCTCTCTCTCTGTCTCGCTCACATAGTGCTGATTGCTGGGGGATCTGTTCCCCTCTCTCTTCCTTCCTCTTTCTCTCTCTTACCCTCTCTCTCTTATCTTCCCTTTATCTCTCTCCCTCTCTCTCTCTCTTCCTTCCTCGTTCTCTCTCTTCCTTCCCACTGCCATTTCTACTCCTCTTCCCTCTTCCCTTACCTTCTCCCTTTTTCCTCGTCTCTCTCTTCTTTATCCCCCCTTCACTTCACTTCACTCTACTACTTCTCTTTCACACACCTCTCTCCTTCTCCATCTTCCCCCTGCTCATCTCTTTTGGTTCTCCTGTCACCTCTGTCCCTTTCTCCTCACCTCTCACTACTTCTCCTATACCTTCTCTCTCACTTACGTTACTTCTCGTTCTCTCTCCCTCTCTCTCTCTCTTCGTCTCTCTTTCCTCACTCTCCCACTTCTCTCTCCTGTTCTTTACTGCTTTCACTTTCCTTCCTCTCTCCTCTCTCCCCTTCTCCTTCTACCCACTTTCTCTCTTCCCCCATTGTTCGCTCCCTTTCTCCTCTTCTATACTTTCTCCCTCTCTATCTCTTCCTTCCTCTTTCCTCTCTCTACTCTTCCTTTCTACTATCTCCTGTGTTCCCTCCTCTCAATCTCATCTCCTTGTTCATTTCTCTCTTTCTTTCTCTTCCTTCCTCTTCCCCTCTCTCTTCCCTCTCTATTTTGCTTGTCTCGCTTCCTGTATCATTTAATTTTTCCCCTTCTCTCTCTCTTTGTTCCCTCTCTCTCTCTCGTTTCTCTCTCTCTCCTCTCTCTTTCTGTCCTCCCACTCTACCTCCTTCTTCTTCCTCTTTCTCTCTGTCTCTTTCTCTTCTTTTTTCTTTCTCATTCTCCCTCTCTCTCTCTTGTTTCCGTGTTCCTTCTTTTTCTGTGTCATTTTCCATTGCTCTTTCCGCGTTTCGTTCCCTCCTCTCTGCTGGCCTTGCATCTTTTCTCTCTCTTCCTCCCTCTCTCTTCGCTTCTCTCTCTCTGTCTCGCTCACATAGTGCTGATTGCTGGGGGATCTGTTCCTCTCTGTGGGTATTTTGAGGTGAGGGGGTGATATTTGGGCTGATGAGTGTAATTCGTACATGTTTACCTGCTTTGTGTGGCCCGATCGTTCGGCAGATGGCCGCCTTTGTTCGGTGGTCCTCCGGCGGGGGGGGTGCGAGTGAGGAGGCGCACCATTTGTTAACCGGTTTGCTCCCCTAGGTGCTGCGCTCTAGAGCCAGCGGTTATTGAAATTACCCCACAGCAAATGAGTCTTGCGCGGCAGCGTCAGGTAGGGAAAAATCTGGCGGCGAGCACTCGTAGTATTCCAATGGCAAGGATGGCTGCCGCCTCGCCTGTCTGTGCACCGTTTGCCCAGTCCGCTGATACGGGGGCTCTGGAGGAGGACCCCGTTGTGATATAAAGCCCATCTCCTGAACCGTGGGGTTCTGGAGGGAGAACTCCTGAGGATGCCAGCTCCGTGGAAACGGGTGTTCTTGGGCGAGGGAGGACCTCTGTTTGTACCGCAGGCTGTGCGTGAGAAGGGATGGGTCTGGAGGAGTTGGGCCCCGTCCCGTTGTGCCCAGCTCCAGATACCGGGGGTCTGGAGGAGGCCCCGTCATGGTTGCCAAGCTCCTGATACCGGGGGTCTGGAGGATGGCCCCGTCCGTGGCCCAGCTCTGGATCACCGGGGGTCTGGAGGAGGCCCGTCCTGTGTGCCCCTTGCTCTGATACCGGGGGTTCTGGAGGAGACCCTGTGTGCCAAGCTCCTGTACCGGGGGTCTGGAGAGGCCCTGTGTTCCCAGCTCTGATACCGGGAGGTCTGGAGGAGGCCCGTCCATGTGTGCCCAGCTCCTGATACCGGGGGTCTGGAGGAGGCCCCGTCCCGTGTGCCAGCTTCACTGATACCGGGGGTCTTTGGAGGAGGCACCGTCTCCTGTGTGCCCGGCTCCTGGATACCGGGGGTTGGAGGAGGCACGTAGTGCCCAGCTCCTGGAGATTCCGGGGGTCTGGGATTGGAGAGGACCTGTGGTTGTGCTCGCAGCTGTTCCGTGGGGATACCGGGGAGGTTGTTGGGAGGAGGGCCCTGTCTGTGTCGGGCCGCCGAAGCTCCTGATACCGGGGGTTCTGGAGGAGTTAGGCCCCCGTTGTGCCCAGCTTCTGATACCGGGGTCTGGAGGGAGGCCCTGTGTGCCAGCTCCTGATACCGGGGGTCTGGAGGAGACCATGTGTGCCAGCTCCTGATACCCGGGGGTCTGGAGGAGACCCTGTGTGCCCAGTCTCCTGATACCCGGGGGTCTGGAGGAGGCCTCCGTCCTGTGTGCCGCAGCTCCTGATTATTTTTAAAAAATCCGGGGTCTGGAGGAGAGGCCCGGTCTGCTGTGTGCCAGCAGCTGCCGTGACTTGATCAGGTTGGGGACTACTGGGAGGAGACGCAATGTGTGTCCTCCAGGCTTCTGAGTACCGGGGGGGTCTGTGGAGGAGGTGTGAGGCTGTACGTCCTGTGTGCCCAGCTCCTGATACGGGGGTCTGGAGGAGGCCGTGTACTATGCCCAGCTTCTGATACCGGGGTCTGGAAGGAGGCCCCCGTCCCGCGTCTGGGCTGCTCCTGTGCCCAGCTCCTGAACCGGGGGTTCTGGAAGGAGGCCGAGTGGCCCAGCTCCTGTTACCAGTGGGTCTGGAGGAGGCCCCGTCCCGTGTGCCAGCTCCTGATACCGGGGGTGTCTGGAGGAGAACGTTCCTGTGTTGCCGCAGCTTCTCTGGATACGGGGGGGTGGATGGAGGAGGGTCCCGTATGGCCCAGGCTCGATACGGGGGTCTGGAGGAGGCCCTAGTGTTGCCCAGCTCCTGGATTATGCGGGGGTCTGGTGAGAGGACGGAGGCCTGTTCCCGTTGTGCCCAGCGCTGATACCGGGGGTCTGGAGGAGACCCTGTGTTGCCCCGCTCAGATACCGGGGGTCTGGACGGAGTGGCCCCGTGTGTTGTGCTCAGCCTGCTGATACCGGGGGTCTGGAGAGACCCTGTGTGCCCAGCCCTCCTGATACCGGGGGATCTTGAGGAGGCCCCTGTCCTGTGTGCCCAGCCTCCTGATTACGGGGTCTGGAGGAGAGCCCCTGTCCTGTGGCCAGCTCCTGATCACGGGGGTACTGGAGGAGGCCCTGTGTGCCCAGCTCCTGATACGCGTGGGGGTCTGGAGGAGGGCCCCGTCCCGTCGTGCCAGCTACCTGTGTGGAGGATACGCGGGGGTCTGGAGGAGGCCCTGTGTGCCCAAGCTCCTTGATACCGGGGGTCTGGAGGAGGACCCGTCCCGTTGTGCCCAGGCTCCTGATACCGGGGGTCTGGGGTGGAGGCGGGGGGGAGGAGACCCTTGTGTGCCAAGCTCCTGATACGGGGATGGTCTGGAGGAGGCCCCTCCCGTGTGCCAGCTCCTGATACGGGGGCTTGGGGAGGAGAGAGGGCTGGCGCTGGTTCGCGCGTATTGCACAGAAGATCTCTGATACCGGGGGGTGTGCTGGGAGAGAGTTAAGGGTCCTCACCTGCTGCATACGTGTTCTCGCTGGTGGTGCCCAGCTCCTGATACCGAGGGTCTGGAGGAACCTCCGTGTGCCCAGCTCCTTGATACCGGGGGTCTGAGGAGGCCCCTGTGTGCCCAGCTTCTGATACCGGGGGTCTGGAGGAGACCCTGTGTGCCCTGCTCCTGATACCGGGGGTCTGGAGGAGGCCCCGTGTGCCCAGCTCCTGATACCGGGGGTCTGGAGGAGGCCCCGTTCATGGGTGCCATCTCCTGATTACCGGGGGTCTGGAGGAGACCCTGTGTGCCCACTCCTGAATACCGGGGGTTGGAGGAGGCCCCGTCATGTGTGCCTGCTCTATATCCTGGGGGGTCTGGAGGAGGCCCTGTTGTGCCCAGCTTCTGGGATGTAGCCGGGTTGTGTGTGACCCTGTGTGCCTTGCTCCGTGATACCGCGGGGGTCTGGAGGAGGCCGACGTGTGCCCAGATTCAGCTTGATGACGGGGGTTTGGAGGGATTGGGGGCCTAGAGACGTTTTCATGTGGGGGTGGGGCGCCTATGAGCTCGCCTGGATACGTGGGGGGTTCTGGAAGGCGATGTGGTGGTCGGCCTCGTTGTGCCCGAGCTCGTGAGTGCCGGGGGTTGAGAGGGAGTGTGGGAAGACCTTGTGTGCCCAGCTCTGGATTTACCGGGGGTCTGGAGGAGGGCCCGTGTGCCCAGGCTTCTAGATACCGGGGTCTGGAGGGAGGCCCCGTCATGTGTTGCCCAGCTTCTGATCCCGGGGGTCTGGAGGAGGCCCGTCCCGTGTGCCCAGCCCCCTGTACCGGGGGCTGGAGGAGGCCCTCCCCGTGTCCCAGCTTCTGATAGGGGTCTGGGGGGCCCCCCGTCCTGTGTGCCCAGCTCCTGATACCGGGGGTTTGGAGGAGGCCCCGTTTGCCCATTTCCTGTTACGGGGGTCTGGGGGGGGGGGCCCCCGTCCTGTGTCCCACTCCTATCCCGGGGGCTGGGGAGGCCCCCGGGGCCCAGCCCGATAGGGGGGTTGGAGGACCCCTGTGTGCCCAGCTCCTGATACCGGGGGCTGGGGAACCCTTGTGCCCAGCCCCTGATCCGGGGGTCTGGGGGGAGACCCTGTGTGCCCACTCCTGATCCCCGGGGGTCTGGAGGGGGCCCCGTCCTTTTGCCCCCTCCTGATCCCGGGGGTCTGGAGGAGGCCCGTATGCCCAGCTTCTGATCCCGGGGGTCTGGGGGAGGCCCCGTCATGTGTGCCCAGCTCTAAACCCGGGGGTTGGAGGGGGCCCCCGTGTGCCCAGCTCTGATAGGGGGGTTGGGGGAGGCCCCGTAGTGTGCCCAGCTTGATCCCGGGGTCTGGAGGAGGCCCCGTGTGCCCAGCTCCTGATACCGGGGGTCTGGAGGAGGCCCCGTCCCGTGTGCCCAGCTCCTGATACCGGGGGTCTGGAGGAGGCCCCGTCCCGTGTGCCCAGCTCCTGATACCGGGGGTCTGGAGGAGGCCCCGTGTGCCCAGCTCCTGATACCGGGGGTCTGGAGGAGGCCCCGTCATGTGTGCCCAGCTCCTGATACCGGGGGTCTGGAGGAGACCCTGTGTGCCCAGCTCCTGATACCGGGGGTCTGGAGGAGACCCTGTGTGCCCAGCTCCTGATACCGGGGGTCTGGAGGAGACCCTGTGTGCCCAGCTCCTGATACCGGGGGTCTGGAGGAGGCCCCGTCCTGTGTGCCCAGCTCCTGATACCGGGGGTCTGGAGGAGGCCCCGTCCTGTGTGCCCAGCTCCTGATACCGGGGGGCTGGAGGAGGCCCCGTCATGTGTGCCCAGCTCCTGATACCGGGGGTCTGGAGGAGGCCCTGTGTGCCCAGCTCCTGATACCGGGGGTCTGGAGGAGGCCCCGGCCCGTGTGCCCAGCTCCTGATACCGGGGGTCTGGAGGAGGCCCTGTGTGCCCAGCTCCTGATACCGGGGCCCTGGAGGAGGCCCGTCCCGTTGCCCAGCTCCTGATACCGGGTCTGGAGGAGGCCCGTCCCCGTTTTGCCCAGCTCCTGATACCGGGGGTCTGGAGGAGGCCCCGTGTGCCCAGCTCCTGATACCGGGGGTCTGGAGGAGACCCTGTGTGCCCAGCTCCTGATACCGGGGGTCTGGAGGAGGCCCCTGTCCTGTGTGCCCAGCTCCTGATACCGGGGTCTGGAGAGGCCCCCCGTCCCGTGTGCCCAGCTCCTGATCCCTGGTGTCTGGAGGAGCCCCGGTCCCGTGTGCCCAGCTCCTGATACCGGGGGTCTGGAGGAGGCCCCGTCATGTGTGCCCAGCTCCTGATACCGGGGGTCTGGAGGAGGCCCCGTCCTGTGTGCCCAGCTCCTGACACCGGGGGTCTGGGGGAAAGGCCCCGTCCCGTGGTGCCCAGCTCCTGATACGGGGGTCTGGAAGGAGGCCCGTGGGGCCCAGTCCTGATACCGGGGGTCTGGAGGAGGCCCCGTCCCGTGTGCACACTGGCACTCAGGGATTTTCAGATTTGCACTAAATTCCCCTGAAGCCTCGAGTCTGGAACATGCGCTGCGGTGTCCTCACCTGCGGCGGAGTCTGGAACAAGCGCAGCGGTGACCTCACCTGCGGCGGAGACTGGATCATGCGCTGCGGTGTCCTCACTGCGGCGGAGTCTGGAACATGCGCTGCGGTGTCCTCACCTGCGGCGGAGTCTGGAACATGCGCTGCGGTGTCCTCACCTGCGGCGGAGTCTGGAACATGCGCTGCGGTGTCCTCACCTGCGGCGGAGTCTGGAACATGCGCTGCGGTGTCCTCACCTGCGGCGGAGTCTGGAACATGCGCTGCGGTGTCCTCACGTGCGGCGGAGTCTGGAACTGCGCTGTGGTGTCCTCACCTGCGGCGGAGTCTGGAACATGCGCTGCGGTGTCCTCACCTGCGGCGGAGTCTGGAACTTGGGCTGTGGTGCCCTCACCTGCGGGGGATCGGAACATTGCGCTGCGGTGTCCCCCACCTGCGCAGAGTTGGAACATGCGTGGGGTGTCCTCACCTGGGGCGGAGTCTGGAACATGCGCTGCGGTGTCCTCACCTGCGGCGGAGTCGGAACATGCGCTGCGGTCCTCACCTGCGGGGAGTCGGGAACATGCGCTGCGGTGTCCTCACCTGGGGGCGGAGTCGGAACTTTGCGCTGGGTGTCCTCACCTGCGGGGGAGTCGGGAACTTTCCTGCGGTGTCCCACCTGGGGGGGGGTCTGGAAATGCGCTGCGTGTCCTCCCTGCGGGGGATTTCTGGAACTGCGCTGGGGTGCCCTCACCTGGGGCGGAGTCTGAACATGGCGGGTGTCCTCACCTGGGGCGGAGTCTGGAACATGCGCTGCGGTGCCCTCACCTGCGGCGGATTTGGGAAACATGCGCTGCGGGTCCTCCCTGCGGCAAGTCTGGAACATGCGTTTGCGGTGTCCTCACCTGCGGCGGAGTCGGAAACATGCGCTGCGGTTTTCCTCACCGCGGCGGAGCCCTGGAACATGCCGCTCGGTGTCCTCACCTGCGGCGGAGTCTGGAACAGGGGCGCTGCGGTGTCCTCACCTGCGGCGGAGTCTGGAACATGCGCTGCGGTGTCCTCACCTGCGGCGGATTCTGGAACATGCGCTGCGGTGTGTCCTCACCTGCGCGGAGTCTGGAACATGCGCTGCGGTGTCCTCACCTGCGGCGGAGTCTGGAACATGCGCTGCGGTGTCCTCACCTGCGGCGTCTGTGGTGTCCTGTCCCCTCATTGTGACCCCTGCTCCTCCCCCACATTTATCGCTGGGCTCAGGCCGGGGGGAGCGCCGTCTATATACCTGTCCTCTCAGCGTATAGCGAAAGCTGCAGAACTGTGTGATGCGTCGGTCAGGACCATAGAAAGAGAACTGATCCAATCGGGGATTTCCAGGATCCGTCCGCCATCACTTTCTATTGACGGGATCGGCCGATGGATCCAGATTATAGCAAAGATTCTTGTAAATCTGAGGGTGCAGAGGCCACACCCCCTCATGCATAATCCCACCAAATTTATATAAAGCGGAGAGTGTGGAGCAAAAAGTCATACATGTTGCACAAATGAGGTTTCCGGAAATCTGCAACAGTTGTGCGCCAGAAATGTGGGGAGGTTGCAGAACTTTCCATTGGTCTTGTCCAGCTAAAATGTATACATTTGTGATGTAGATTACAGTAAATCTGTTGGCGCAAAGCCCTGCCCATCTATGCAATGGCCCGCCCTCCTGTGCCATGGCCCGCCCTCCTGTGCAATGGCCCGCCCTCCTGTGCAATGGCCCGCCCTCCTGTGCAATGATCCTCCCTCCTGTGCAATGATCCTCCCTCCTGTGCCATGGCCCGCCCTCCTGTGCCATGGCCCGCCCTCCTGTGCAATGGTCCGCCCTCCTGTGCAATGATCCTCCCTCCTGTGCCATGGTCCGCCCTCCTGTGCCATGGTCCGCCCTCCTGTGCCATAGCCCGCCCTCCTGTGCAATGGCCCGCCCTCCTGTGCAATGGTCCGCCCTCCTGTGCCATGGTCCGCCCTCCTGTGCAGGGGGGGTCCGCCCTCCTGGTTTTCCATACCCAGCCCTCCCTGTGCAATGGCCCGCCCTCCTGTGCAATGGTCCGCCCTCCTGTACCATGGCCCGCCCTCCCCGTGCAATGGCCCGCCCCTACCTGGTGCCGATGCCCCGCCTCTCCTGTTCAATGGTCCGCCCTCCTGTACCATGGCCCGCCCTCCTGTGCAATGGTCCGCCCTCTTGTGCAATGGCCCGCCCTCCTGTGCAATGGTCCGCCCTCCTGTGCCATGGCCCGCCCTCCTGTGCCATGGTCTGCCCTCCTGTGCCATGGTCCGCCCTCCTGTGCCGTGGTCTGCCATCCTGTGCATGGTCCGCCCACCTGTGCCATGGTCCGCCCTCCTGTGCCATGGTCCGCCCTCCTGTGCCATGGTCCGCCCTCCTGTGCCATGGTCCGCCCTCCTGTGCATGGTCCGCCCCCCTGTGCCATGGTCCGCCCTCCTGTGCCATGGTCCGCCCTCCTGTGCCATGGTCCACCCTCCGGTGCCATGGCCCACCCTCTTGTGCCATGGCCCACCCTCCTATGCAACGGCCCCTCCTCCTGTGCACGGCCCCTCCTGTGCAACGGCCCCTCCTCCATTGCAACGGCTCCTCCTCCTATACAAAGCCAAAACATGGGGTTTCCTGAAACTTGCAACTGTCGTACTGCAGAAATGTGGGGAAGTTGCAGAACTTTTCATTGGTCTTGACCGGCTAAAATTTACAAATTTGTGATGTAGATTATAGTAAATCTGTCATCGCAAAGTCCCACCCCCAAAAAGTGTAGATTGTAGTGCAAAACAGCAAAAAATTGCTCGTTGTTGCACAAAGTTTCATGAAATTTGTTATAATTTACAAATATGGCATAATTTATAGTAAATCTATCGATGTAGAGGCCACACACCCTTGTTGAAGGCCACGCCCAATTTATAAAACTGGAGATTGTTGTGCAAAATAGCATCACGTTGCAAATTGTTGCACAAATGAGATTTCCTAACATTCGCAACTGTTCTACGTCAGAAATGTGGGGAGGTTGCAGAACTTTTTCTTGTTTGGGATTGGCTACAATTTACAAATTTGTGGTACAGATTATAGTAAATCTGTTGGTGTAAAATCCCACCCAAACTAGTAACTGTTGTACATCAGAGATCTGGTGCAAAACGGCAAAAGTTGCAAATTGTTTCACAAATGTGGTTGCAATTAATTTGCTACAGTTTACAATTTTCTTGAATAATTTATAGTAAATCTGTTGGGAATGGTCACAATTTACAGATTTGTCGTGTAGCTTATAGTAAGTTTCTGGGTGCAAATTTCACCCAATTTTTAAAAATTAAAGATTGTGGTGTAAAATGTTGCAAAAATTAAATTTCTTAAAATTTTCAACAGTTGTGCGGCAGAAATGTGGGTAAATTGCAGGATTTTTCATTGGTTTTGACCAGCTAAAATTTACAAATTTGTGATGTAGATTATAGTAAATTTGTTGTCGCAAAGCCTCACCCCCAATGTGAAATCCCACCCAATTTATAAAAAGTGGAGATTGTAGTGCAACACAATGAAAAATTGTGAATTGTTGTAGAAACAAAGTTTCATGAAATTTGCTACAATTTACAAATTCCTTGCATAATTTATAGTCAATCTGTTGGTTGGGACCGGCCACAATTTACAGATTTGTGGTGTAGATTATACTAAATCTCTTGGCACAAAATTCCACTCAATTTATAAAAAGTGAAGCTTGTGGTGTAAAAAGTTGCAAATTGTTGCAAAAATGAAGTTTCATAAAATTTTCAACTGTTGTACGGCAGAAATGTGGGGAAGTTGCAGAACTTTTCATTGGTCGGGACCGGCTACAATTTACAAACGTGTGATGTAGATTATAGTAAATCTGTTGGTGCACAATTCCAACCAATTTATAGAAAGTGCAGAGTGTGGGGGCAAAAAGTGACAAATTGTTGCGCAAATGAGGCTTCCTGAAACTTGTAACTGTTGTACATCAGAGATCTGGTGCAGAATGTGATGCATGTTTCTCAAATATGGTTGCATGAAATTTGTTACAGTTTACAAATTCTTGCATAATTTATAGTCAAACTGTTGGTCGGGACCGGCCACAATTTACAGATTTGGGGTGTAGATTATAGTAAGTCTCTTGGCGCAAAATTCCACCCAATTTATAAAAAGTGAAGATTGTGGTGTAAAAAGTTGCAAATTGTTGCTAAAATGAAGTTTCCTAAAATTTGCAACTGTTGTACGGCAGAAATGTGGGAAGTTGCGGGAACTTTTCATTGGCGGGAACGGCTCAATTAAAACCTTGATGTGGGTTATAGTTGACTTTTGGGGTGCAAAACCCACCCAAATTTAAAAAAGTGCAGAGTGGGGGTGCAAAATGGAAAAAAAGTGGCAAATTTTTATGAAATAAAGGTCCTTTAAAAATTTTAAAAGTTGTACATCAGAGATCTTGTTCAGAATGTGATGCATGTTTCTCAAATATGTTGAGAAAATTTTTAATTTACAAATTTCTTGCTAATTTTTAAAGTCAATTTTTGGGTTGAGACGGCCACAATTTTTCAGTTTTGGGGTGTAGTTTATGGCAAAAAAATTTTCCCACCCAATTTATAAAAGTAAAAGCTTGGGGTGAAAAAAAGTTGCAAAGGTTTTGAAAAAAATGAAGTTTCCTAAAATTTGCCCCTGTTGTACGGCAGAAATGTGGGGAAGTTGCAGAACTTTTCATTGGTCAGGACCGGCTACAATTTTACAAATTTGTGGTGCAGATTATATTAAATCTGTTGGTGCAAAATCCTACCCAATTTATAAAAAGTGAAGATTGTGGTGCAAAAAGTTGCAAATTGTTGCGCAAATGAGATTTCCTAAAAATTGCAGCTGTTGTACGGCAGAAATGTGGGCAAGTTGCAGAACTTTTCATTGGTCGGGGACGGCAAACAATTTAAAAACCTGTTGGGGGTTAATTTTTGATCTGTTGGTGCAAAATCCTACCCAATTTATAAAAAGTGCAGAGTGTGGTGCAAAATGGCAAAAAGTGGCAAATTGTTGCGTAAATGAGATTTCCTAAAATTTGCAACTGTTGTATGACAGAAATGTGGGGAAGTTGCAGAACTTTTCATTGCTCAAGACCACCTACAATTTTATAAATTTGGTGGGTTTTTGTAATCTGTTGTTGCAGAGGCCGCACTTCCCAATACAAAATTCCACTAAATTTATAAAAAGTGAAGATTGTGGTGTAAAAAGTTGCATATTGTTGCAAAAATGAAGTTTCCTAAAATTTGCAACTGTTGCGTGGCCGAAATGTGGGGAAGTTGCATAACTTTTCAATGGTTGGGACCGGCTACAATTTACAAACTTGTGATGTAGATTATAGTAAATCTATTGGTGCAAACTCCCACCCAATTTGTAAAAAGTGCAAAGTGTGGGGCAAAAAGGGAGAATTGTTGTGAAATGACTTCCTAAATTGTAACTGTTGTACATAGAAAACTGGTGAAAAATGTCAAAAAGTTGAAATTTTGTTTCACAAATGTTTTGCATGAAATTTTGCTACAGTTTAAAAACTTTTGCATAATTTTAGCAATCTTGGTCGGGCCCGGCCACAATTTACAATTTGGGGGTTAGATTATGTAAGTCTCTTGGCGAAAAATTCCCCACAAATTTAAAAAAGTAGTTGTGGTGTAAAAAATTTTGAAAATTTTTTGTGCAAAGCGTTTTCCAAAAATTTTTCCCCGGGTTGTACCAGAAATGTGGGGAAGTTGCAGAACTTTTCATTGCTCAGGACTGGCTACAATTTTACAGATTTGTGGTGCAGGTTATAGTAAATCTGTTGTTGCAGAGGCCGCACCTCCCAATGCAAAATCCCTCCCAGTTTCTAAACAAATGGCGATTGCAGTGCAAAATGGCAAAAAGTTTCAAAATTCTGCAGGGTTCCTGAAGCTTGCAACTGCGTGTTAGAAATGTGAGAAAGTTGCAGAAGTTTCCAGTGGTCGGGATGGGCCCGCGGGGTCCTCGGATGCCTCCTCCTGGTCTTTCCCAGCCGTCAGGTAGAAGCGCGCGGGGTCCGGCGAGGCGTGCAGTCCCGGAGCGCGCTTTATCCAGTTATTTCGAGGTGATGCCGCTGTAATGCGAGCAGAGGAGCCGTGCTCACCCAGGGAAGCTTCCGGAGAACAATGGAGGCGGTAATTGCTGCGGGGGTCGTTCCCTGGGAGAGCCGGGTGTGAGCGGAGCAGGCCCAGCGACACGCCGCCGATAGAGCTGCCAGTCGGATGTTATTTGAAAGCTGTCAAAGCATGTTAAAAAGGAGCGCATCGTCAGAGGCCCCCGTGGCCACGACTGAACATGTAGCCTTGTCTCTCTCATTATAGAATGCATGTTTATAAAGTTCCGCAGAGCATCCAATTCCCTGTTCATTTATATCAGCAAGACTTAACTTGCTCATTAATCTAAATTCTTTTGCAACTTTTCTACTTTTTTTAAATTATAAAAAAAATGAGGCAGTCAGTAATTCCAGCAATGCGAGGCTTGTTATCAGATGCATTTAATCACTCTTCTGTGCTCTCATTTGGAATCACCTGAATTTGTTGAGAGCTGTTTAAATAAGAATAAATTATCCTTTGTCAGTGTACTTCACTCAACTAATAAGAGATTTATTTGCGAGCGCCCCGTTTGTCATCCTCTCGTCCCGCGCAGAGCCGCGTTACACAATTGCCGACAGATGGGAATCACAGCCTCGCGCCCGCCGGGTCGGGGGCCTTGTTTAATTCATCTCTCTTATTTACAACTAATTAAGCCATGTCATTTTGGTTTTAATGAGAATAACCTCTGGCGATTTCAATGGATTCGCTAAAATATTTCTTGAAATCTATATTGGCAATTTAGTGGAGTCAGCGTTAGGTGTCAGATTGACGGGAAGGGGGGAAAGAGGATCCCCCTCCCCAAACGGAATGTAATTATTGAGATTTCCTCCCAGACCGGCGACACGTTTCTGTGAGAGACGGGCGCGCTTTATTTTTACCATTTCTAGACATTTATCGCGCTGAATAATCAGCTCCGACGTCTTTCTGCCAATTTTTAATCTCGGGGAAAAAAAAAATTCTGCGGAGCCTGAGATTTCCTGCGCACCGGCTGCGTCCAGAGGAAGGAGCCGGTGGCAGAGGAGGAGGCGGCGCTTCTGCACAAACTTTCTATGTGATGATTCTCTTTGCATCGGGGCCCCATCAGCCAGGACGCAGCGGGGAGCTACATTTTTACCATTTTAGTGATTTTTGAATAAAAGCTCCGGTCTTTTGCCAATTGTAGACTGTGTTCTCATCGTGTTAATCCACCCGTCTGACGTACAGCGCTGCGTATCTCCTGAATGGCTGGGCAGACTTCTCTCCTTACTGCTTATCTCTTGTAGTCTCATTACAAGTTGTAGGTAAGGGCATAATGTTGTTCTCTGGACAAGGATAGATAAGATTAGATTAGACACGAAAAAGGGCAAAAAAATGATGAATCCGAGAGCAAAATAAATTCACTTTACTGAAACTGCTGCTTTTTATGTTTCATTACAAATTGGTTATGACATAATGGTGTGTATGTTCTCTGGACGAGTAAAGAAGGTTAGACGGAGCGGGGCAATGGAAAGGGGGAAAGCAGAAAAGGAAAAAAGGGGTACTTTTTTTCTGCACGGAGGAAGGAATTTCTTCAGTTGTATCCGCTGATGTCACTTACACCTCTCACTGGGTTTCTGAAATACTTACAACCTCTTGGGTCCCGCTGATAACACTTTTAAAAATCTCTCGGGTCTGCTGATGCATTTACATCTCGTGGTCCCGCTGATAATACTTTACACCTCTTCAGGGGCCTGTTTAAACACTTACACCTCCTCGGTCCTGCTGATATCACCCCCAAAGGTCCGCTGAAGCACTTACACCTCTCTCAGGTCCTGCTGATAGCACTTACACCTCTCTCAGGTCCTGCTGATATCACCTCTCTGGTCCTGCTGATACCACTTACACCTCTCTCCGGTCCTGCTGATAACACTTACACCTCCCTCCGGTCCTGCTGATATCACCTCTCAGGTCCTGCTGATAATACTTACACATCTTGGGTCCTGATGATAACACTTACACCTCTCTCAGGACCTGCTGATAACACTTACACCTCTCTCAGGACCTGCTGATAACACTTACACCACTCTCTGGTCCTGCTGATAACACCTCTCTCGGGTCCTTTTTTTAATGCGGGAGAAGTCGCCATTTTTGTTGCTGTATTTTGGGGTCACATCTGAATTATCGGGTCATTTCTTTTTTGTGTCGTAATTATAGATAATTTTTAGGTTTTTTTGGTTCTTTGTGTTTTTAGGTTTTCTTGATTTTCTTTTTTCCTCCATTCACATTTCACACTAAGTAACCTGCTCAATTGATTCCTCCCGGCAGCGGCGGTGACAGGATCTCGGGGACTCAGATCAGCTCTGCAGCCCGCACAGGGGGGGGGGGGGGGGGGGATTTCATCTGGATCCATCGAATTCAGAATCTGCTGGAAAATCCGACTGTAACCAGTCCCCATGGAGAGCAATGCAAAATCCGTGCTGTAGTCTACACAGCGGATTGTCCACTGAGCTGCCGGCGGAGGATAGATCGTGTTCTACCTTCCTATAGCCTCAATGTACAGGGCTGGGGAAGGGGGGGAGGATCTAATATCTGAAAGCGATTTTTGGCTCATAAACTGCAGCAAAATCCATGAAGTTAAAAACCATTGGGTTTCTGATGTTCGCTTAGTGTGCCCCCCCTCCCCGCCCCAAGGTCTTTTTCTGATCCAATTTTTAAGTGCTTTTGTTTTATTTTACTTTGTGGCAGAATGTAAAATAAAGTGCTAAAAAAACCCAACAAAATAGTATTAAAGAAAACACTAACAGACCGAACCAGTACTTGTAGCTCCGCCCCCGAGGAGCCTAAAACATTTTCTATCCCCTTTATATTTAAATGTTGCAATGGAAAAGTGACGCATTTACAGGAACTTATTTTACTGCAACTTTTGCGGTTTAAAAAAATTAATGTAAAAAAGTGAAAAACAGGCTTTTCCTGCACATATTAATATATTTTTTTAACTAAAGAGTTAAAGTTCCCTTTGTTAAAAATGTAAAAATTCTATTGTAAAAATAACATAAAATGAAAGCCTCTAATTGCTGCCTTTTTGGTGGTTTAGTTCTTAAAAAGAAAAAAAAAAAAAATTTAAAAAAATAATAATATATATATAATATATTTTTTATATATTTTTATTATATATATATAAAAATTTATATATATAAAATATATATATATATATATAAATAAATTCTAATCTTTCACAGAAAAAGACCTAAAGCGTCACAGTGCGGCCGCGTTCGTACCTGCGTGAACTAAGAAAACAGGAACAAATGAGGGTGAGCGGGGCCGGTCAGGAAGAGGTTAAATGATGGAAACACTGTGTCACTGCTGTGATCCGTTACTTTGTATCAGGCTTTTGTACTATATTGTGAGCAGTGCCCCAGCCCCGGGGGTTTGGACGGGCGTCGATACAGCGGCTCGCGAATAGGGCGCGGATGTGCTTATTCCACTGTTTGTAGCCACATATACAATAAAGATGGCGTCTTGGGGAGCGGCGCAAAGTCTGAGAGGATTGTATAACTACAACCACAGAACAGGCGCGATCCGGTGGGGATGCAGAGGCCTCCAGGGTAGGTTAAGGGAGCATTCAACCTAAAATCTACACAGGAAGCGACAGATCAACTACATGAAGGGCAGCGGGGATCCCCCACACGTCCGCTACAGAAACATATCCGCCATTGGACCCCTGCCGCTGATCTGCTCATGAATGAGGAGCCCCTCGGAGCCCCAATCGCACAGGCAGGCTCTCCTATTTGAGAGGCGTTGGGGCGAGGGCACAGATTTTGCTGCGGATTTTCTCCCCTCCTGCTCGGCAGCGCGACTTCCGGACGCTTGAATCCTTCTGTCACGTCGCCCGCCGGCTGCAGAGCATCAACAATGACATGGATTGTCCGACACCAACTTCAGGATCTCCAGTTAAATGAGTATTTATAATGGGAAGATAATAATAGATAAAGGGATTGCAGAAGTATTCGCCCCCTGCAGCTGTCGGGGAGAAGCATCAGCTCGGTCACATTCTGCGCTCCTTAACCCTGTAGAAGGAGTTTTTCCTCCCTCGTCTCCCGTTATGTTCGTTTTTTTTATTTTTCTGCTTTCCTCTCGTACGAAAATAGTAAATCCTTCCGAGTTGATGTTACCATAAGGATTTATTGTAAAGTGCCAGCAATCCCAGGAGCGGGACATTTCAAGGGGGTGATCGCGAGGAGCTCAGCCTCCCGGACGTGACCGACCTGGGTGAGATTCTCATGTCCTGTGAAAAGAAAGCGCGATGTGCACGGAGACGCCTCCTCCAGAGGTAGTTTAGGGTTTTTTGCTTTAGTTTGGCTATAGAGGGAGCTGTTCTTAGTTTGCCTGAGGCATTGGGGCATACTGTATATGTTTTGGATATAGTTCCCCTTATTGTGTCACCTCCTGGAACGTGGTAACGGCTGACGCCTTCCAGGCCATGCACTCTCCTGACTTACAAGCCACAGGACAATGACCCCTCTGGGCCACGTTCCCTCCGGCCTTACAAACCACAGGGCATTGACCACTTTGGGCAATGTGTCCTTCGTCCTTACACGCACAGGGCAATGACCCCTCTGGGCCACGTGACCTCCTGACTTACAAGCCACAGGGTAATGACCCCTTTGGGCCATGTGACCTCCTGACCTACAAGCCACAGGGCAATGACCCCTTTTGGCCATGTGACCTCCTGACTTACAAGCCACAGGGCAATGACCCCTTTGGGCCATGTGACCTCCTGACCTAGAAGCCACAGGGAAATGACCCCTCTGGGCCATGTGACCTCCTGACCTACAAGCCACAGGGCAATGACCCCTTTGGGCCATGTGACCTCCTGACTAAAAAGACACAGAGTACTGACCTCTGGGCCGCGAGACCACATGACTCGGCCAAACCACCTTCTGACTTCCAAGCCGCAGGTCAATGACTCCTCCAGGACAAAGACGTCCAAGCCGCAGGTCATTGACTCCTCCAGGCCACCGACGTCCAAGCCGCAGGTCATTGACTCCTCCAGGCCACCGAGGTACCCCACCAAGCCGCAGGTCAATGACCTACACGCTCCAAAGGACCAACCCTGACATCCAAGCCGCGGGTCAATGACTCCTCCAGGACAAAGACGTCCATCAAGCCCCCCAGGTCAAAGACCCCTGCCGCGGGCCCAAATGTTGGACCTCCATGACTCTCAGGACAGAGCCAGCATGAACAACCTCTTTGGCCGATACCACCTTCCGACTTCAAGCCACAGGTCATTGACTCCTCCAGGACACCGTCTTCCAAGCCGCAAGTCAATGACTCCTCCAGGACACCGACTTCCAAGCCGCAGGTCAATGACTCCTCCAGGACACCGACTTCCAAGCCGCAGGTCAGTGACTCCTCCAGGACAAAGACGTCCAAGCCGCAGGACAATGACTCCTCCAGGGCAAAGACGTCCAAGCCGCAGGACAATGACTCCTCCAGGCCACCGACGTCCAAGCCGCAGGTCAATGACTCCTCCAGGACACCGACATCCAAGCCGCAGGTCAATGACTCCTCCAGGACACAGTCTTCCAAGCTGCAAGTCAATGACTCCTCCAGGACACCGACTTCCAAGCCGCAGGTCAGTGACTCCTCCAGGACACCGACTTCCAAGCCGCAGGTCAATGACTCCTCCAGGACACCGACTTCCAAGCCGCAGGTCATTGACGACTCCAGGACAAAGACTTCCAAGCCGCAGGACAAATACTCCAGGACAAAGACGTCCAAGCCGCAGGTCAGTGACTCCTCCAGGACAAAGACGTCCAAGCCGCAGGTCACTGACTCCTCCAGGACACCGACGTCCAAGCCGCAGGTCATTGACTCCTCCAGGACACCGACCTCCAAGCCGCAGGTCAATGACTCCTCCAGGACAAAGACGTCCAAGCCGCAGGTCAGTGACTCCTCCAGGCCACCGACGTCCAAGCCGCAGATCAATGACTCCTCCAGGACAAAGACGTCCAAGCCGCAGGTCAATGACTCCTCCAGGACAAAGACGTCCAAGCAGCAGGTCAATGACTCCTCCAGGACAAAGACGTCCAAGCCGCAGGTCAATGACTCCTCCAGGACAAAGACGTCCAAGCCGCAGGTCAATGACCCCTCCAGGCCATGTGACCTCCTGACTTACAAGCCACAGAACACCTCTTGGCCATACCACCTTCCGACTTCAAGCCACAGGTCATTGACTCCTCCAGGACAAAGACTTCCAAGCCGCAGTTCAATGACTCCTCCAGGACAAAGACGTCCAAGCCGCAGTTCAATGACTCCTCCAGGACAAAGAAGTCCAAGCCGCAGGTCAATGACTCCTCCAGGACAAAGTCGTCCAAGCCGCAGGTCAATGACCCCTCCAGGACACCGACGTCCAAGCCGCAGGTCAATGACCCATCCAGGCCATGTGACCTCCTGACTTACAAGCCACAGAACACCTCTTGGCCATACCACCTTCCGACTTCAAGCCACAGGTCATTGACTCCTCCAGGACAAAGACGTCCAAGCCGCAGGTCAATGACTCCTCCAGGACAAAGATGGGTCCAAAAGACGCCAAGGGGTCAATGGACGTTCCTCGCAGGGCCCCCAAAAGACGCCCAAAAGGGGGCGGCAAAAGCGCCCAATGACTCCTCCAGGACACCGACTTCCAAGCCGCAGGTCAATGACTCCTCCAGGACAAAGACGTCCAAGCCGCAGGACATTGACCTCCAGCGCTGGGAGGAAACATCCGGAGGCGCCGCTCTCGTCACTGATGGAGAAATGTTCAGACAAAGTTGATTTTTCAAACCTGTTTTCTTCTGGATCCTCATCAACCAAATTACCAAGAAAATAACCAATTAATATCTGTTCCTCTGCAGCTGCGGTGGAAGCAGAACGAAGGCTCGTTAAATTAATTAATCATTTCAATTACAGCTCCTTCTCCAGAATAGACTGATTCCTATCAGGGCAGATCAGGCAGTGACCCGCTCCATCAAACCAGGGTTAACACCTCAACTTCCGACAACTCCACAGATTCTTTTTGAGGAACTCTTCACTGCAGAGACCGACCCAGAGAAGAACGAAGACCATGGTGTAGGCACAATTTACTTACATCAGGACAACCAGGGGCTCCTATGACACCTATTCCATCCGTGACACCCTGGATCTCCATGACATCTGGAGACTTCTCTGGCACCAGGCCTCTACCATGACACTTGGGACTGATTCGCATCAGGGCAGATAAGGCAGTGACCTGCTCCATTAAATCAAAGTTAACACCTCAAATTTCGACTTCTCCACAGACTCTTAGAAAATTGATTCGCTCTGAGGAATCGAAGACTGAAGACCACGATGCTGACACAAGTTACTAGTTGACCAGGGGCTTCTGTGGCATGTATTCCATCTGTGACACCCAGAGATGTTCGTGACATCAGGAGACCTATCTGGTAGCAGGGGCTTCGTGGTTTTTTGGCCCTATCGTATTCCACTATCTTTTTGACCACCCAGAGATGTTCGTGACATCAGGAGACCTATCTGGTACCAGGGGCTTCTGTGACATGTATTCCATCTGTGACACCCAGAGATGTTCGTGACATCAGGAGACCTATCTGGTACCAGGGGCTTCTGTGACATGTATTCCATCTGTGACACCCAGAGATGTTCGTGACATCAGGAGACCTATCTGGTACCAGGGGCTTCTGTGGCATGTATTCCATCTGTGACACCCAGAGATGTTCATGACATCAGGAGACCTATCTGGTAGCAGGGGCTTCTACCATGACACTGGGGAATAATTCCTATCAGGGCAGATAAGGCTGTGACCGGCTCCATCACATCACAATGACCAACTCAACTTCCAACAACTCTGCAGACTTAGAAAGTTCATTCTCCACGAGGAACACTTCACCGCAAGGACTGAACCAGAGAAGACCTAAGACCACAATTTACCTTCCCCAGCACACTCCGCATCCGGGACAACCAGGGGCTTCTGTGACACCTATTCCATGTGTGACACCCGGGAATCTTCATGACATCTGGAGACTTCTCTGGCACCTGGCATCTACCATGACACTTGTGACGGCTTTAACTCCTTGGCTCTTTACAGATGAGGCTTAGAAGTCTTCCTGTTATTAAAGGGGTCTTCCAGGTTTTTAAAATTAACATTAAATTGGGCCAGAATAGGGAAAAATGGAGACAAAAGACGCCCTCCCCTCCCGGTCCTCCGCGGGATCCGCTTCTCTTCACTTCTACGTCATCCAGAAGTGGAGGCTGGTGCTTCATTCATTCACAATGGAGCGGGAACCCTACCGCACGGAAGAGGAGCAAAGCCTGGGGAGCGACACAGCGGCAGATACCAGGGGGTAGGTTCGCCTTTTTCCGCTATTTTCCAGCACCCCCTTTAATTAAAAAACAAAACTGGAAGACCCCTTTAAGCATCCAGCGGATTATTGTGGGGTCTGGTTAACAGGTGGCAGCCATATAGACACCTGGGAGTGTCACAAAGAATCTTACCCCCAAAAAATCCTCCCTGACAGGGAGCCACATATATGACAGTAGAGTCCTTGAGATCAGCCAGGTTTGTCACTGAACGTGTCTTCTCCAGATGATGGCGCGTTCCGGAGCGCCGTGTCCGTGCCAGGATCCGGCTGATAGGGGCTCGTTAGTAATGTCTCCACACACCCACCTTATTCACTTGACTGGTGATGTCAGGGAAGAAGCTGTCAAGGACTTACCAAGATTAGCTCCCTGGAGCCCATGAGGTATGTTATTCCGATTACTGCGCTCTCTCTCCCGCCCGTGACTTCACGCCCGGCCACAAAGCTGCATTGTACAAGCTCCAGATTGGTGTCCTGCCTCCGGCCATCTCTCAAGCTTCGTACAAAAGTCATGGGCACCTTGGGAAGCTGCACTGTACCGGACCCCGCGCCCACTGAGGTGCCGTCTTGGCCTAATAAATCCCTGTATGTGTGTTTCCTGATTGTCACAGCGTAACTGATGTAACCAGTGATGTCTCTATACTGTCACAACATGGCGGTATTATTACTATCAGATACGACCACAGATGTATCCAGTAGTCTGGTCATATATGGGTCACTGCGCCCCTGATCTGACCAGTGCCGTACGGTCAGGACAATGTCATGACAGCAGGGGCAAATATCTTCCCTGTTTGTAGCATTTGACTCCTGATATCTGAGAAGTCCTGAACGTTTCGATCGGACGGGATCGGTGTCTGTGGGTCGGAGCCGACCGTTCCGAGACCTTCAGTGTGTTCTCCTTGTCCCTGTGACAGGTCCAGTGATGGCGCCGAGTGTTCTTCAGGATTGCAGTTTTCTTTTTCTTCCTTCTCTATTATTTGCTGACGTTGTACTCGGCGCTGAGATCGTTGCGGCAGATTTGCGCTCTGTTCTGCTGTAGGGTTTACTCGCTGCTGTCTGCTCCTGCGGGCCAATCCCTGGGCGCATCCACCAAACGTCCGCGGCAGAAATGTGTCCACCATGAATTTCTGTCGCAGATGTTCTCGTAAATACGTGAGACCCTCAGATCGGAGTCGCACAGAGCGGTTCTCCTGCGGTTTTATGAGCCGAGGCAAGAAGGAGCGGTGTGAGGGCGAGCGCACAACGGACCGACTCCGCTGCAGGCTTTTATATGTTGCCTTAAATCTGAGAAGGCAAAGTCTGCACTAAAATCCGCAGCAAATCCCCCCCGTGTGCTGTATTCACTCTAACGGAGATGTGAGGAGAGGGCCTCGGTTTCCTCTGCATTTCACTAAATTTTTCTGTCCTTTTCCACTACATTTCCATTCCTCTACGTTTCATCTTCACTTCCTCTTTATTTTCTCAGTTTACTCTGAATTTCCTCTGCTTTTTTCTTTTTTTTCCCCCCAAATTTTCTTCTACATTTTCTTTTCATTTCTTCTACATTTTCTCTATCCTCTGCATTTCCTCTGTATTTTCTCTGCATTTCCTCCGCCTTTCTTCTTCATTTTCTCTCTGTTTCCTCGGCCTTTCTTCTTCATTTTCTCTGCATTTCCCTGGGCCCTTTTCTTGCTTTTTCCACGGCCTTTCTTCTTCTTTTTCCCTCTGAATTTCCCCCGCCTTTCTTTTCATTTTTTTCTTTTTCCCTCTCCCTTTTCTTTCTTCATTTTTCTCCATTTCCTGGCCTTTCTTCTTATTTATCTGCTTTTCCCTCCCCCTTTTTTCTTTTTTCCCATTTTCCTGCGTTTCCTCTGCCTTTCTTCTTCATTTTCTCTACGTTTCCTCTGCCTTTCTTCTTCATTTTCTCTATGTTTTCTCGGCCTTTCTTCTTCATTTTCTCTGCATTTCCTTGGCCTTTTTTTCTTCATTTTCTCTGCATTTCCCTCCCCCTTTTCTTCTTCATTTTCTCTGCCTTTTTCCTCTCCCTTTTTTTTCTTTTTTTCTCTAGTTTTCTGGGGCCTTTCTTCTTCATTTTTTTCTGAAATTTCCTTTGGGGCCTTTTTTTCTTCTTTTTTCCTTTTGGCTTTTCCCCTCGGCCTTTCTTCTTCATTTTCTCTACGTTTTTGCGGCCTTTCTTCTTGATTTTCTCTCCTTTTCCCTTTCTGCCTGCCTTCTTTTTATTTTCTCTGCATTTCCTCTGCCTTTCTTCTTCATTTTCTCTGCATTTCCTCTGCCTTTCTTCCCCCTTTTCCCTCTGCTTTTCCCTGGGCCCTTTTTCTTCTTCTTTTTCTCTGCTTCCTCTTCCTTTCTTCTTCATTTTCTCTACGTTTCCTCTGCTTTTCTTCTTCATTTTCTCTATGTTTTCTCGGCCTTTCTTCTTCATTTTTCTCCCTTTTCCTTTGGCCTTTTTTTTCTTCATTTTGTCTGCGTTTTCCTCGGCCTTTCTTCTTCCTTTTTTTTTTTAAGTTTTTGGGGCCCCTTTTTCTTGATTTTCTTACTTTTCCCTCTGCTCCCCTTTTTCCCTTTTCTCTGCTTTTTTCCTCTCCCTTTCTTTTGATTTTCTCTGCTTTCCTCTGCCTTTCTTCTTGTTTTTTTCTCTGCTTTTCCCTTTTGCCTTTTTTTCCCTTTCATTTTTCTGCTTTTTCCTCCCCTTTTTCTTCTTTTTCTCTCCCTTCCTTTTCCCCTTTTTTTCTTCATTTTTCTATTTTTTCCTCTGCCTTTCTTTTTCTTTTTTCAAACCATTTCCTGGGCCTTTTTACTTCTTCATTTTTTCTTCGTTTCCCCGGGGCCTTTCTTCTTCATTTTTCTCTGTTTTCCCTCTTCTTTTTTTTTCTTTTCCCCTTCTCCCCCTTTCCCCTTAAATTTTTCTCTGTTTTTCCTTTTCCCTTTTTCTTTTTCTTTTTCTCTGCTTTTTCTTCGGCCTTTTCTTCTTCATTTTCCTGTTTTTTCCCTTTGGGCCCCTTTTTCCCTTCTTCATTTTTTTCTGCTTTTTCCTTTCCCCCTTTTCTTTTAATTTTTTTTTCTATGTTTTCTCGGCCTTTTTTCCCTTCATTTCTCTGCTTTTTCCTTTGGCCTTTTTTTTTCTTTTTTTGGTTTTTTCCTCCCCCTTTTTTCTTCATTTTTCTGCGTTTCCTTCCCTTTCCTTTTTATTTTCTCTTGTTTTCTGGCACTTCTTATTTTCTCTGCATTTCCTTGGCCTTTTTTCCCTTCATTTTTCTGTTTTCCCGGGCCTTTTCCCTTCTTCATTTTTCAAATTTTTTTGGGGCCTTTCTTTTGATTTTCTCTACTTTTCCCTTCTGCCGGGCCTTTTTTCATTTTTTCTGCTTTTCCCCTCTGCCTTTCTTTTTTCCATTTTTTTGCTTTTCCCTTTGGGCCCTTTTTTTCCTCTTTTTCTCTGCGTTTCCCTGGGCCCCTTTCTTTTTTTCTTTTTCCTGCTTCCTTTTTCCCCTTTCTTCTTCATTTTCTCTACTTTTCCCTTTTTTTTTCCCCTTTTTTCTTCTTCATTTTCCTTGTTTTCTGGGCCCTTTTCTTCTTATTTTCTCTGTTTTCCCTTTGGGCCCTTTTTTTCTTATTTTTTTTTCTGCTTTTTCCTCGGCCTTTTTTCTTCTTTTTTCTCTCCCGTTTTTGGGGCCCTTTCTTTTTTCATTTTCTTTTGCTTTTCCCTCTGCCTTTCTTCCTTGATTTTTTTGCTTTTCCCTCTGCCTTTTTCTTTCATTTTCTCTGCGGTTTCCTCTGCCTTTCTTTTTCTTTTTCTCTCCCTTCCCTTTTTCCTTTCTTTTTTCATTTTCTCTCTGTTTCCCCCCTTGCCTTTTTTCTTCTTTTTTCTGCATTTTCCTCGGCCTTTCTTCTTCATTTTCTCTCTGTTTCCTCGGCCTTTCTTCTTCATTTTCTCTGTGTTTCCTCTTCTTTTTTTCTTCTTTTCCTCTGCCTTTCTCCTTCATTTTCTCTGAGTTTACTCTTCCTTTCTTCTTCTTTTTCCTGCGTTTCCTCGGCCTTTTTTTCTTCATTTTCTCTGTGTTCCCCCCCCTTTCCCCCTTTTTTTCCTTCCCATTTTCTCTCTTTTCCTCGGCCTTTCTTCTTATTTTTCTCTATTTTTTCCCGGGGCCTTTCTTTCCTTCTTTTTTTCTCGGGGATCTTTTTGGGGCCCCTTCCTTCTTAAATTTTTCTACGTTTGCCCCCGGCCCCCTTTATTTTTCATTTTTCTCTAGTTTCCTTTCCCTGCCTTTTTCTTTTTTCCTCTGCTTTTTTCCTTTCTGCCTTTCTTCTTCATTTTCTTTTGCATTTCCTCCCCCCCATTTTCTCCCCTTTTCCTCTGCCTTTCTTCTTTTTTTTCCTCTCCCTTCCCTTTTTCTTTCTTTTTCTTTTCTCTTTTGTTTCCTGGGCCTTTTTCTTTTTCCCAATTTTCTTTTCCCTTTTCCCCTCACCCTTTCTTTTTCTTTTTCTCTTTTTCCTCGGGCCCTTTCTTCTTAATTTTCTCTTTTTTTCCTCGGCCCTTTCTTTTTAAATTTTCTCCTTTTTTCCTTTCAGCCTTTCTTCTTCATTTTCTCTTTGTTTCCTCGGCCTTTCTTCCCTTCTTTTTTCCTGTTTAAAAGGGCCTTTCTTTTTCCCTTTTTCTCTTTGTTTTCCTGGGCCTTTTCTTTTTTCATTTTCTCTGCGTTTCCTCGGCCTTTCTTCTTCATTTTCTCTATGTTTTCTCGGCCTTTCTTCATAATTTTTATTTAAACTTTTTCTCTCCCTGCCTTTTTAAATTTTCCCCTGCATTTCCTCTTCCTTTCTTCTTCTTTTTCTCTGCGTTTCCTCTGCCTTTCTTCTTCATTTTCTCTGCGTTTCCTCTGCCTTTCTTCTTCATTTTCTCTGCTTCCTCTTCCTTTCTTCTTCATTTTCTCTACTTTTTTCCTCGGGCCTTTCTTTTTTATTTTTTTCGGGTTTTTCTCTCCTTTCTTCTTCATTTTCTTGCTTTTCCCTTGGGGCCTTTTTTTTTTTCAATTTTCTCTGCTTTTCCCCCCTCCCCTTTTTTCCCTTCATTTTCTTGCTTTTTCCTCTCCCTTTCTTCCCCATTTTCCCCTGCTTTTCCCCTCTGCCTTTCTTCCTCTTTTTCTCTGCGTTTCCGGGCCCTTTTTTCCCTCTTTTTCCTCTGCTTCCTTTCCTTTCTTTTTTCATTTTCTTTTACGTTTTCCTCTCCCTTTTCTTTTTTTTTTTTCTTGTTTTTCCCCTCTTCTTTTTTTTTTTCTTTTTTTTTGCTTTTCCCTTGGGCCTTTTCTTATTCTTTTTTCTTGTTTCTTTCCTTTTTCTTTCTTTTTTCTCTGCTTTTCCCCTCGGCCTTTTTTCTTCTTTTTCTCCCCGTTTCCTCGGGCCTTTTTTTCCCTATTTTCCCCCTTTTTTCCCTTTGGGTTTTTTTCCCTTAAAATTTTCTTGCGTTTTCCTCTCCCTTTCTTCTTCATTTTTCTTTATTTTTTCCTTGGCCTTTTAATTTCTTTTTTCTCGCATTTCCTGGGCCCCTTTCTTCTTAATTTTCTCTCCTTTTTCCTGGGGCCTTTTTTCTTTCATTTTCTCTGCATTTCCTCTGCCTTTCTTCTTCATTTTCTCTACGTTTTTGCGGCCTTTCTTCTTGATTTTCTCTACGTTTCCTCTGCCTGCCTTCTTCATTTTCTCTGCATTTCCTCTGCCTTTCTTCTTCATTTTCTCTGCATTTCCTTGGCCTTTCTTCTTCATTTTCTCTGCTTCCTCTTCCTTTCTTCTTCATTTTCTCTACGTTTCCTCTCCCCTTTCTTCTTCATTTTCTCTTTGTTTCTCGGCCTTTCTTCTTCATTTTTCGGGCTTTCCCTTTTCCCCTTTTTTTTCTTTTTTTCCCCTCTGATTTCCTCTGCCTTTCTTCTTTTGTCTATGGCATTTCCCTCCCTTTCCCCTTCATTTTTTGTTTTTCCTTTTCCCTTTCTTTTTCCCTTTTTTCTCTTTTTCCCTTTTTCCCCTTTTTTCCCTTCCCTTTTTTCTTGCTTTTCCCCTCTCCCTTTCTTCTTCTTTTTTTTCTGCGTTTCCTCGGCCTTTCTTCTTCATTTTCTCTTCGTTTCCTCTGCCTTTTTTTCTTCATTTTCTCTGCATTTCCTATGCCTTTCTTCTTCATTTTCTCTGCATTTCCACGGCCTTTTTCCCTCTTTTCCCTCTGGTTTCCTCTGTTTTTCCCTTCCTCATTTTTTTCTGCTTTTTCCTTTTGGCCCTTTTTCTTCCTAAATTTTCTTGGGGTTTCCTTCCCTTTTTCTTCCCTAAATTTTCTCGGGCTTCCTCTTCCTTTCTTCTTCATTTTCTCTACGTTTCCTCTGCCTTTCTTCTTCTTTTTCTCTGTGTTTCCTCTTCTTTTTTTCTTCTTTTTCTCTGCGTTTCCTTGGCCTTTCTTCTTCATTTTCTCTGTTTCCTCTTCCTTTTTTCCTCTTTTTCTCTGCGTTTCCTCGGCCTTTCTTCTTCTTTTTTTTTGGGTTTTCCGGGGGCCTTTCTTTTCATTTTCTTTCGTTTTTTTTGGCCTTTTTCTTCATTTTCTCTGGTTTCCTGGGCCCTTTTTTCCCTTTTCATTTTCTCTATTTTTCCCTTTGGCCTTTTTTATCTTTTTCGGGGGCATTTCCGGGGGCCTTTCTTCTTCATTTTGTCTGCGTTTTCCTCGGCCTTTCTTCTTCATTTTCTCTTCGTTTCCTCGGCCTTTCTTCTTCATTTTCTCTGAGTTTACTCGGCCTTTCTTCATAATTTACTCTACGTTTACTCGGCCTTTCTTCTTCTTTTTCTCTGAAATTTCCTGGGCCCTTTTTCCTTTTTTCCCAAATTTTTCTCTGAATTTCCCCCTTGCCTTTTTCCTCATTTTTCGGGGGTTTCCTCTCCCTTTTCTTCTTCTTTATCTCTGCTTCCTCTTCCTTTCTTCTTCATTTTCTTTACTTTTTCCTCTGTTTCTTCTTAAATTTTCTTATTTTTCCCGGGGCCTTTTTTTCCTTATTTTCTCTGCATTTCTTGGCCTTTTTTTTTCATTTTTTCAGCAATTTCCTCTGGCCTTTCTTCTTCTTTTTTCTCTGCTTTTTCCACTGTTTTTTCTTTCTCCAATTTTCTCGGGTGTTTCCTTTTCCCTTTTCCCTTTTTCTTTTCTTTTTTCCCTCTTTCCTTTTTTTTCTTTTTTTCCTCTGGTTTTCCTCTGCCTTTTTTCTTCTTTTTCTCGGGTTTTCCTTTTCCCTTTCTACTTTCATTTTTTCTTCGTTTCCTTGGTTTTTTTTTTTCCCTTATTTTTTTCCTTCTTTTCCCCGGGGGCCCTTTTTTTCCCTTCTTTTTTGTCTGGGGTTTTTCCTGGCCTTTCTTTTCATTTTTCTTGAATTTCCTCGGTTTTTTCCCCCGTTTTCATTTCTCTTCGTTTCCTGGGGCCTTTCTTTTATTTTCTCTTTTTTTCCCTGGGCCTTTTTTTTCCCATTTTTTTTCTTGTTTCCCTTCGGCCTTTCTTCTTCATTTTCTCTTCGTTTCCCTTGGGCCCTTTTTTTCTTAAATTTTCTCTCCCGGTTTCCCTGGGCCCTTTCTTCTTCATTTTCTCTATGTTTCCTTGGCCTTTATTCATTTTCTCTGCATTTCCTCTGCCTTTCTTCTTCTTTTTCACTTCGTTTACTCTGCCTTTCTTTTTATTTTCTTTTCTTTTCCTCTGCCTTTCTTCTTCATTTTCTCTTCGTTTCCTCTGCCTTTCTTCTTCATTTTCTGTTTCCTCTTCCTTTTTTCTTCTTTTTCTCTGCGTTTCCTCGGCCTTTCTTCTTCTTTTTCTCTGCGTTTCCCCCCGGCCCTTTTTTTCTTCATTTTTTTCTTTTTTCCCCCGGGCCTTTTTCCTTAATTTTCTTTTCTTTTTCCTTTGGGCCCTTTTTTCTTCTTTTTGTCTGCGTTTTCCTCGGCCTTTCTTCTTCATTTTCTCTGTTTCCTCTGCCTTTCTTCTTCATTTTCTCTCCATTTCCTCGGCCTTTCTTCTTCATTTACTCTGCATTTCCTCGGCCTTTCTTCTTCATTTTCTCTGCGTTTCCTGGCCCCTTTCTTCTTTTTTTCTCGGGTTTTCCTTGGCCTTTTTTTTTTATTTTCTCTCCGTTTCCTGGGCCCCTTTTTTTCTTATTTTTTTTATTTTTTCCTTGGCCTTTTTTTCTTCATTTTCTCTGCATTTCCTCGGCCTTTCTTCTTCATTTTCCCGCGTTTTCCTCGGCCTTTGTTCTTCATTTTTTTCTTTTCCCCCTCGCCTTTCTTCTTCAAATTTCTCTGGGTTTCCCTGGGCCTTTTTATTCTTCTTTTTCCCTCTACTTTTCCCTTTGGCCTTTTTTTCATTTTCTCTTCGTTTCCTTGGCCTATTTTCTTCATTTTGTCTGCGTTTTCCTCGGCCTTTCTTCTTCATTTTCTCTGCATTTCCTCGGCCTTTTTTTCCCTTTAATTTTCTCTTCGTTTCCTGGGGCCTTTCTTCTTCTTTTTTCTTTCTTTTCCCCGGGGGCCTTTCTTCTTTTCTCTGGTTTCCTGGGCCCCCTTTTTCTTCATTTTCTTTTTTTTCCTTTTTTTTTCTTCCGGTTTTTTTTTTCTTTTTTCATTTTTTTTTTTTTTTTTTTTTCTTTTTTCCCCTTTTTTTTGGGCCCTTTTTTCTTCATTTTCTTTCTTTTTTTAATTTTTTCCGGGCCTTTTCTTCTTCATTTTGCCCCTGCTTTTTTCCCTGGGGGCCTTTTTTTCTTCATTTTCTTTTCCCTTTTTTCCTCTGCCTTTCTTTTTCATTTTTTTCCTTCGTTTCCCCCGGCCCCTTTCTTTCTTTTTCTCTTCTTTTTCCTCGGCTTTGTTCTTCTTTTTTTTTCCCTTTCCTTTCCTTTTTTTACACTTCCCATTACTTTGGGTTCCTTTTCCCCAGTTTTTGTTTAGATCACAAATTGAAAAGGGGTCACAAAAACTGCAGCGTTTTTCCCAAAAAAAATGCCTTTGTGTAAACCCCTCTTCCTTTTACCAAATTTTTTCATGAAAAAGAAAAACAACCCCCCAAAACTCCTTGGCTACTTTTGGTGGATTTTCTTTAGTGTTTCATGTTGTATTTGCGGCTTCTTTTTGTTTGTACAAGTTCACGTGTGTATGTTCAGTGTATTTTTAGTGCCGTTTTTTTCTTTTGTATTTTTACCATAAAAAAAAGTCCCGTGATTCTCAGTTTGTGTTGAAGTACGGGAAGATACGGTCCTCCTTGAAGGAACGTAGGTGGCTAAAAAGACAATAAAGCGCCGGATCGAGTGCTTCGCTTCAACAGAATAAGGATAGCAATTAGCCAATGAGGTGCTCACCTGATCGAGCTGTACGCAAACTACAGTACAGCTCGTATACACGCCTGATCTCCCAATGCGGAGAAGAAGAAGGATGGCAGCTCCGGTAAATGTTTCCCGCTCCAGGTCCACGAGGGCCGCCAAAGGAAGTGAAGAGAAGACTGGGATCTGGCTACCAGCACAAAGCCCGTTCCAGGCGAGTCCCAAGGTGCCAGATTTCTCCATTTGTGTAACTTAGTGATTCCTTTTTTAATCAAATGATGTGAAAAACATCACAAAAAACAAAAACAAAAAAATACAAACTCACAAGTGTCTTTCTAAGTAGGGAAAAAAAAGTGTCATTCTGTAGCAGGAAAATCAGCTGAAAACTACCTGAAGAACGGCAGGACGCTGCATTTGGGTAGAAAAAAAACATCATAACTGTAGGAAAATCTAAAAAAAAAAATTGCCAAAAATGCCACTATTTTATAAACACTACATGTAGCTCCAGCCTGTGAGATATTCACTGTTGCTGTGAGAAAAAAAATCCACAAATGCAGCAATTTTTTTTTCCCTCAAAAACACTACATGTACCTCCAGACTGGGCTCTTTTTTTCTTTTGACAAAAAAACAACCAAACTCACTGAAAAAAATTTAAAATGATAAAACTTTTAAAACACTAGCTGTACCTTTAGTCTGGGGGATTTCTGTTCCAGTTTTTTTTGTGAAAATTTTTTATAAAAATCACTGTGGCTCTGTGCAGTCAATATTTGTAAAAAAGGGGAAAAAAACTCACAAAAATGCCATAAAAAAATCCAGAAAATGCAGCATTTTTCCCCCCAATCATAGTGTATGTGCAGCTCCGGCCCGTAGGCTTTTTTTCTTGCTTTTTTAAAAAAAAAAATAACAGATCTGCGGTTGGATGTTTGGAGTCAAACATGAAACTGTCAGAAAAAAATTCACAAAAGTGCTCGTATGAGCTTTGAGCCAAACAATCCTGTGGTAGCGCTGCTGTATGAACAAAATGTCTGGCGCAGGCGGCTTCTGAGCCCACACCTTCGTCCTACGGGGCCGGGTTGCACCAGATCTGATTGGACACATTTATGAATGTGACAAAATGTGGCACAAAACTGTCGCAGCAAACCATAGAAATCTCCTAGCGGCATAAATGGCGGCCATTACTAAGGCGCTGGGAGACGCTTTCATACTACTGACTGAGAAGGACGAATGTGCAGGCAGCGCCGCTTCTCATACACATCCGGGCTGTAGAAGGTTTGTTCCAGCCTTTTTGTTAGAGAAAAGATAAAATAAAAAAAATGACTGCTGAAGGATGTTTGTTTGGGAAAAAAATCCAGAAAAATTTCTGAAAAAAAATCCACAAATATGTTGGGGAGAAAATATTCAGTAAAATATGAGAAAAAAAAATCCAGAAAAAAAAAATCCACAAAAATGAGAGAAAAAATTCCAGTAAAATGTAAATAAAAAAAAAAAAAATCCAGAAAAAAAGTCAGAAAAAAAAATTCCCCAAACATGTAAAAAAAAAAAAAATCCTGATAAATGGCAGGAAAAAAAAACTGAAAAATTTCAGGAAATTTTTTTTCTTTGTGTGTGTGTGTGTGTGGGGTGGGTGGCTGGGAGGGGGGGGGGGGTGGGGCGCAATTCAGTAAAATCCAGTAAATTGTCAATGAAAAAAAATCCAGAAAAATGTCAGAATAAAAAACTGTAAAATGTAGCATTTTTTCTTTCCCTTTGTGCGCCTCCGGCAGGTAGGGTCCTTGTTCCAGCGTTTTTGTTACAAACAGCTCGGCTCCAGCCCCCTGCGGTGCTCAATGCTTGGAAAAAAAGAAATACAAAAAAAAAAAAGGAAAAAAAGGCCAGAAAACTCCTCAGAAAACTCCCTGCCGCCTTCTTCAGCACGCCTCTGCTGCCTCCAGCGGGTGGGATGTTTCTTACCGGTCAGGTGTTCGCAGTCAGTGCTGGTAAAGAACAAACCAAAACCCCTTCAGTGCGTGGATCACC
This sequence comes from Phyllomedusa bahiana, assembly GCA_025379985.1. Lineage (NCBI taxonomy): Eukaryota > Metazoa > Chordata > Amphibia > Anura > Hylidae > Phyllomedusa > Phyllomedusa bahiana. The sequence goes on along the minus strand of JAODAL010025586.1, from coordinate 2,001 downwards.
GGGGCGGAGGGCGGGGTCACACCCCTCGGAGTAGCTGCGTCTCGCTGTGTGAGGGGGTGGGGGGCGTCCAGGTGTGACCGGCGCGTGCGCCTCCTGCGACTCCACCGGTCGAGGTCCCAAAATGCTGAATGAAGGAGGTTTTATTTAGTATTTGGATGTAAACGGGAGGGGCGCAGGGGCCGCACTGAGGACGGGGCCCGGTAACCAGCAGTGGGGGTGCAGCATGTGGAGGGGGCCCGGTTCCCAGGGATGGGGGTGCAGCATGTGGAGGGGGCCCGGTTCCCAGGGATGGGGGTGCAGCATGTGGAGGGGGCCCGGTTCCCAGGGATGGGAGTGCAGCATGTGGAGGGGCCCTGGTTACCAGGGATGGGGGTGCAGCATGTGGAGGGGCCCTGGTTACCAGGGATGGGGGTGCAGCATGTGGAGGGGGCCCGGTTCCCAGGGATGGGGGTGCAGCATGTGGAGGGGGCCCAGTTCCCAGGGATGGGGGTGCAGCATGTGGAGGGGCCCTGTTACCAGGGATGGGGGTGCAGCATGTGGAGGGGGCCCAGTTCCCAGGGATGGTGGTGCAGCATGTGGAGGGGGCCCAGTTCCCAGGGATGGTGGTGCAGCATGTGGAGGGGCCCTGTTACCAGCAGTGGGGGGTGCAGCATGTGGAGGGGCCCCTGTTACCAGCAGTGGGGGGTGCAGCATGTGGAGGGGCCCGGTTCCAGGGATGGGGGTGCAGCATGTGGAGGGGCCCCTGTTACCAGCAGTGGGGGGTGCAGCATGTGGAGGGGCCCGGTTCCCAGGGATGGGGGTGCAGCATGTGGAGGGGCCCGGTTACCTGCAGTAGGGGGTGCAGCATGTGGAGGGGACCCGGTTCCCAGGGATGGGGGTGCAGCATGTGGAGGGGACCGGTTACCAGCGGTGGGGGTGCAGCATGTGGAGGGGACCGGTTACCAGCAGTGGGGGGTGCAGCATGTGGAGGGGCCCGGTTACCAGCGGTGGGGGTGCAGCATGTGGAGGGGCCCGGTTCCCAGGGATGGGCGTGCAGCATGTGGAGGGGCCCGGTTACCAGGGATGGGGGTGCAGCATGTGGAGGGGCCCCGGTTACCAGCGGTGGGGGTGCAGCATGTGGAGGGGCCCGGTTACCAGCGGTGGGGGTGCAGCATGTGGAGGGGCCCGGTTACCAGGGATGGGGGTGCAGCATGTGGAGGGGCCCGGTTACCAGCGGTGGGGGTGCAGCATGTGGAGGGGCCCGGTTACCAGGGATGGGGGTGCATCATGTGGAGGGGCCCGGTTACCTGCAGTGGGGTGTGCAGCATGTGGAGGGGCCCGGTTACCAGCGGTGGGGGTGCAGCATGTGGAGGGGCCCGGTTACCAGCGGTGGGGGTGCAGCATGTGGAGGGGCCCGGTTACCAGCGGTGGGGGTGCAGCATGTGGAGGGGCCCCCGTTACCAGCAGTGGGGGGTGCAGCATGTGGAGGGGCCCGGTCCCCGGCACTGTCATTCACATCCGCGGTGTCTGCTGATTTCCATAATGTGCGCGCGGTCCCCTGGCTTCAGTCCTCGCCATAAACATATGCTCCGCGGCCGCTTCCTTCCATCTTATTTATGACTGTAATTTGTTGTGTGGGCCGCGCTAGAAATTAAATTCCCTCCAATCCCCCCCGGGCCCCGTCATATAATAACATGGTAATTTCTGTGTCTCCTTTTGAAAAATGAGGAAATTAATTCTTCCTGACATGTTCTAATTATTCCAGAGTGATCGGCAAATCCGCTCAAATGGCGGCTGCTCAGGCGCAGAGATTGAACGGCGAGTGCGGGCGCCGCTGATCAGACCTGACCGCCCCCAGACACCTCTGTATCATAGATACTATGCACCTGTCACATCCGGGCACCGCTGATCAGACCTGACCGCCCCCACACACCTCTGTATCATAGATACTATGCACCTGTCACATCGGCCCCGCTGATCAACTGACCCCCCAGGAATTGATCTAGATACTATGCCTGTCCA